>FIZR01022658.1:0-15952 GCA_900060175.1 Ferrisia virgata
AAAAGGGGAAACCCCTCATATTTCCCTTCCTACACGACCTAGGAAGTTGATTTTTGGGGCTGTGGGGGGAGGGGTGTAATTGGGACGAAAAGTAGGGACTCCCAAAAGTCTTTTCTACCGAATATACATACTGAATTTTATCTTCCTTACTCATTTTGGTAGGAAGATAGGGGAGGAATTCCCTTTTTTCAAGGTCAAAAAGGGGAAACCCCTCATATTTCCCTTCCTACACGACCTAGGAAGTTGATTTTTTGGATATATTATACAACTTTGGATTCTCTATCGATTGTTTTCAAAAAAGAAGAATGCTGAATTCAACTTTTGGAGCACTTTTTAGTGTTTGGATTGCAGACTACCTTCCTTATTGTAGGCAGCCCTTGCGAAGCGAGGATGTACAAGCTGTGGACACAGTGCAATAGCGAAATAATAGCCGGTGAAAGAACATCGACCCGATGATATTCAACGTCCGTTTGTCGATACTGGAGATTTTTATTTTTTCACCACGTAATTTACATAATAGCTTTCTCATATATTTACACTGCACCGATAGGTACAAGGCAGGTACACACACTACATATATGTCGATATTTAATTTGAAAGAGACGACGAAATGCATTGCCTAGTTCACTACCTTACCAATCTATCTATATACGTTCGGTACAAAAGTAATAAAATTTGAACCCAATTTGGGCTCCAACAATACCCTAAAATACCCAACATAATATTTTACGATATTCATTTTTTACTTTCCTTCTTAAAATCATCTTTTCACTCGCAATCCTTTATTATTCAACTTGAACAAGTACACCACACAGACACACAAACACAAGTATACGCGATACGTAATACGTTTATGGACACCTTGATGCAACAATGTACCAAGTTAAACAATGTACTTGTATACCGAAACGACGAGTTAATTTTACGACACCTTTTACTCAGAATTATACAGCATACTTACGCACACATACGAGTATATTTGTACTTTCCAATCTCGCCATCGCCAATATTCCGCTTATCTCGACTACACCAGTCGTAAAATATTATACGAATACATGTATATGATACTAATACTCAATAAATTAATAAACCGTTGGTGTACGTGTATGGTACAGATGTCTGACCCTTATTCAAGTTAGTAGTTTATGGTCGATACTTTGAACAACAAATACTTAACGGTAAAAAAAAAAAAAAAATCAAGAGTGAAAAAAATTAATTAGCTCGGACGATACACGTTCATTTCCATACGGAGACCATGTCATGAACTTCATCTTGGTAATACGTATAAACTGTAATTAGGTAATAATTGACATTCCATATTGGTGAAGGTTCGTTCATTTTAGTAAAGTCTCGCCGAGTCAATTTTACAGCTAGGTCTGGGTACAAAGCCTCACGCAAGTACCAGCGATAAATCGTAAGAACCAAGTGTGAAGGCGATGACATGCTTTTCAAATGACCACAAAGAATCGCATTTTTTTTCCCTAGCGAAATAAAACCTCAGCCATATTCCTCATATCCATTTTTGAAAAGTTCACGTGTTCTTTTTTTAAATTTCAGTTCAACCAAAATAACGTTCGAATACAACTCGGGGGAGGCTATGCATAAAAAAGTTCAAAAATTGGTGGGCAAAATTTTTTTCAAGCAAAAAAATTCATGGCTTGGGTGATGAAAAATGTTGCCAAGCTTTGGAAAACCGAGGTAAGGGTGTTTTTGGACCAATTCTAGGTCATAGAGTGTGAATGGAGTATTGATTTTTGACATGGATATGTTTTATGGCTGAGGGGTGGGGGGGGGGAAGAGGAGTGATTCTGTGAGAATCATCGCCACGTTTATTTGAAACGATTTTTTTCAGAGCTGTCGTTACGAAAGTTGAAGGAAGAATAAAGCTGACATGGCCCATTGTTTTTCGTATTTTTACGATTTAGGTTAATTTTCACCTGTTTTTCAACTTTTTTGCATGATCACTGCTCAATTTTTTGCACTTTTTAGCCATTTTTTCCCTAAATTTTTATCTAGCTATTTTTCGATAATTTTTTACGATTTTCTTCAAACATCAAGTAAATTTTTACCAATTTTTTTACAATTTTTTTGGATTTGCGATGAATTTTTTGCACATTTGGCAGATTTTTATTAAATTTTTTAAAAAATTCGACAACTTTTTCTTTCATATTTTAGATCAGTTTTCACTCATTTTTCAACCATGTTTCATGATTTTATACAATTTTTTTTTTTTTATAATTTAGATCAATTTCCAATATTTTGTCTCGATTTATCGATCATCTTTTCAACTTCTTTTATAATTTACTTTAATTTACATCCATTTTTTTCGATTATTTTTTTTTGGCATTTTTTTTCAACCATTTATATCAAGTTTTTATATAAATTTCAATGATTATCAAAATTTCTAAATCGATGTTTAGTTCAATTTTCACGTATTTTTCGGAGGTTTTTCATGACTTTTTTTATCCATTTTTCACACTTTTTACCCATTTTGGGTAAATTTTCGACCATTTTTCAACATTTTTTTCTTGATTTGCTAACAATTTTTTGCGTTTTTTATCCTTTTTCATAAAATTTTAGCCAAAATTTCTATGAATTTAGAAAATAATTTTCTCAATATTCTGTTTAATTATCATCTATTTTTCAGCAATTTTTATATTACTTTGGATAAATTTGCTGCATTTTTTTAGCCATTTTACTCTAATTTTTACCTAATTTGCAATGATTTTCTAACTATTTTTTTTTTTTAATAATTTCAGTGAGTTATAATCCATTTTCCAATACGTTTTCTTGATTTGTGATCAATTTTCTACATTTTTTACTCATTTTCATTAAATTTTCACCCAAATTTCAATGATTTTCGAACATTTTTCTCAAAGGTTAGTTCAATTTTCACCTGATTTTCAGTGGTTTTATACGACTTTGGATCAATTTTCTGCACTTTTTTAGCAATTTTCATCCAATTTTTACCTACTTTGCGATGATTTTCACACGAATTTTTCTTTCAATTGGAGTGAATTTTAGTCCATTTTTCAACATTTTTTTTGCGTATTTTCGAACTTTTCAGCCCGCTTTTCAATGATATTCAACAATTTTTTTTCGTAAATTTGACCAATTTTTATCTACTTCTCAACAGTTTTTCATAATTTTCGATAAATTTTCTTCACTTTTTACCAATTTTTTCTAAATTTGTGCTTATTTTTCTACAATTTTCCTTGATTTGCGCTAAATTTTTTGCACATTTTGCGCATTTTCATTAAATTTTTACAAAATTTTCGATATCTGCAATAACTTTTTGCTACAATTTAAAGTATTTTCCAACATTTTTTCTTGATTGTCAATCAACTTTCTTCGGTTTTTACCCAATTTTCGACGATTTCTTTTTATAGTTTGGGTCAATTTTAACTCAATTTTTCAACATTTTCAAGTGATTTTTTTAACTGGATTTTTTGTACTTTAAAAACCATTTTTACCTAATTTTTTTTTTTTTTTTTTTTTTTTTTTTTTTTAAAAACCATTTTTTCCTAATTTTTTTTTTTTTTTTTTTTTTTTTTTTTTTTATAATAAAGGTGAATTCTTGTCCATTTTTCAACATTTTTAGATGATTTTTGATCAGTTGTTTGCACTTTCTAGCCATTTTTATCAGCTTTTTAACCTATTTTGGAGAGTTTCAGCAACCTTTTTTTCTATTTTAAGATAATTCTCGCCTATTTTTCGACGATTTTCATAATTTTTGATCAATTTTCCGCACTTTTACCAATTTTTACCAAATTTTCGATGATTATTTCTTTCTATAATTCAGATCATTTCCAACCTATTTTCCAACATTTTTTCTTCATTATCAATCAATTTTTTTCACTTTTTACGCGTTTCATTCGTTTTAATAATCAATTTTCGATGATTCTTGATGAGTTTTTTCATATTTTACTACGATTCACAACCATTTTCATATCATCAGTTTTTTTACATTTTTCAACTATTTATATAAAATTTTTTTTTAAATTTCGATGATTTTCAGAAATGTTTCTCAAAGTTTAGTTCAGTTTTCATCTATTTTTCAGCGTTTTTTCATGACTTTTTTGATCAATTTTCCTCACTTTTTACCCATTTTTACTCTAATTTTTACCAAATTTTCGATGATTTTGAATGAATTTTTTCATAATTTGGATAAATTTTCAACCATTTTCCAACATAATTTCTTGATTTTTTATCAATTTTCAGCATTTCTATTTTATTTTATCAAATTTTCACCAAAATTTCAATGATTCTCAAAAATTTTTCTCAATGTTTAGTTCGATTTTTATCTATTTTTTAAACAGTTTTATATGACTTTGGATCAATTCTCTGCACTGTTTAGCCATTTTTATCCAATTTTTACCTCAACGATTTTTTTTTTCATAATTTAAGTTAATTTTCATCCATTTTCCAACATTTCTTTCGTAATTTTCGAACTTTTCAGCCATTTTTATTATATTTTTACCTATTTTTCTACGGTTTTTTATGACTTTTTTGATAAATTTTCTGCACTTTTTACCCATCTTTACTAATTCTTTTTTTTCAAGTTTGGTTCAATTTCTGGCACATTTTATACCTTTTCATCAAAGTTTTACAAGATTTTCGATCATTTTCAACAATTTTTTCCTTATTATTTTACCCATACAAATGTTTTTTTCCTGATTTTTGATCAATTTTTTGTACTTTGTACTCAATTTTTGTAAATTTTCAACGATTTATAAATCGGATTTAGAAATTAAATGAATTGATAACCGGAGTAATTTTTCCTCAAAAAAAAAAAAAAAAACTTTCTTAACCTGAGTGAACATTTCTTTAAAGCTTTTAAAAATCGAAACAAAGATGTATTCTGACTAATTCGAGGTCGTAGATTGTGAACAAAGTGTCAGTTTGGCCCTAAAGGGCTTCGTTGATGACGAAATACTATGAGGTACTTAAAAGGGGTGGTACTGAAAATCGAATATCATATTCGTATTCAGGGGTCTAAATTTATGTGAAATCCACACCAATATCATAAATGTACCCGTAGTCCAAAAATAGGGGATCTAGGTAAACGATACCTTTCTCTCTCCCCCTCTCACCCAGCACAGACATAAAACTCAAATACACATCACCCTGTATCGTTTCAATGTCGCCTAAACCGTCGAGACTTTTTTAATGACCTCCTCGAGCGATAAAAACACCCATATTATGAGGTAGGAGGTTGCGTCTGCCGAGCCAGACGAGTTTATTACGAAAAAAAGGGTTACATTTGATGAGATCCCTCAAAATATCTAAGTATCCAATTCGTTCATTTTATAGCTAGGTAGTGGTGCGTGTTATATGATGATAAGTTCAAATCTATACGAGCTTCTGTATCAGTTCATTTCTCTCATTATCTTTACGACTTTGGTTTTTCAATGCCACGTCGTAAAGTTTATATTAATATGAAAACTGATTACGAACAACAGCTTGGTCGCCTTAAATCCCTTTTTTTTACTTCGGTTTATTTATTTATTTTTTTTCGCTAGTAAAAAACTAGAACGAGAATCTAAAAATCTACAATTCTCATGCATTTCGAAGAATGTAGAAAAAGACCAACGACATTTTAGGTCCCCCCCCCCCGAAAGTAGGAAGAGATTCATTTTTTGAATTTTGATTATATTGAAGGGGCTGATAGGGTGCGTTTAGAGGAGTCGGATCAAAAAAATAAACCGATACTCAAAATCAACGTCTTCAAATTACTGGAAATCCATACGTCACTTCACTTTTACCAATGTTTTGAATTTTTATCAAATTTGAGAACCCTGATACCTTCCGAGGGGGGGGACCCATTTTAAAAATTCATTAGTTAAAACTAACATAAAGAGTTCTATTCGCGGTCATTTTTTCAGATTTTTCTAAAGTAACTTTCAACCATTTTACTCGTCATAAAAAATTGAGCTTTTGTTACAAAAGTTCAAATTTAAGCTTTTAAAATTTTGAACATCAATTTGAAATCTTCATTAAATCGCCAACAAACCAGCGCAAACAGATTTATCCGAAGACTAATCAATCTTGAAATATAAACCTTCGAAGTTGAGCTGTTTGACAAAAAACTGCAATTATTCGAAAATTGTAACCCCCCCCCCTCCTCCTAATGAACGGTTAAAGCCAAAACATTTTAAGCACAATCGAAAGACCAGAGTTACTTTTCTGGTCATTTTGAAATGGAATGAACTAGCTTGTAAGAGTAAAAAAATCACAGTCAAGAAGCAAAACTCCTGTGGGAGCCCTTGCTGGACCTGTACCAACACCCCCTCATCCCTATTTTTGGACTACGGGTACATTCATGATATTGGTGTCGATTTCGCATAAATTAAGACCCCTGAATACGAATATGATATCATATTTTCAGTGCCACCCGTTTCCGAGTACCTCATGCAAATGAAATTCTGATTTCATATTCGTGTTCAGGGGGTTCGATTTATACGAAAATGACACCAGTATCATGAACGTATCCGTTATCCAATAATGGTGCGAGTGGGTACTGCTGAAGGTCCAGCAGGGGCTCCCACGAAAGTTTTGCTTCTGGGCTATGATTTTCTACCTTTACAAGCTGCAATTCATTATACCGAATACGAAAAAAATTTCTATTTTTTTTCATTTTTCCAGTATAGCTTTATTTATCCTCCTCACTCATTTCAGGTTTTTTTTTTTCAAATTTTGACCATGGCGCTTATGAACTAAGATTTTGAAAAAAATACATGTGATAAATGGTTTCAAAATCGCACCTAATCAGTATTCTTATAAAAAAAAAAAAAAAAAAAAATCATGATTTCATTTCGAAGACGAATTATGGGTGGAAAGAGACGATGATTTTTTTCAGGAATAAAAAATATGTAATAGCCTTTTTGATTTGAAATTTTACCAACTACAATTTTTTGAATCAACTTTTTTTCTATATCGCATTTAGGAACAAAGTTAGGCAAAGAACCTGTTTTTGGAGCCGTAATGGTAAAATTTCGGGGGGGGGGGTGAGGGGAAGCACCAATCTGACTGGATAGGGATAATTTACAATTCTGCAAAAAAAAAATCATAAATTTTTCCATCATTTTGGCATTTTTGTGCTGATTTGACTGGACTAAAAGAGCAGGGAGGGTTGGGAAGGAGGAGGTAAGCATAGGTAAATTTGCTCCGATGGAATTTTTAACACGATACATTGGTAGTAGATGCATGCTATTGAGATACATACTTGAGCAAAGTTTTGGACTTCCAACCCAATTGGTTTTTAAGGAGGGCTGTTTTTTTTTTTTTTTTTTTTTTTTTTTTAAAAAAACCCTTTTTTTTTTTTTTTTTTTTTTTTTTTTGAAAAACACTCGTTATTTTTTTTTTTAACGCCAATGAATCAATTGGCGTAATTATTATGTAATAGATGTATATGAGAGGAATCTCTGAAAAAAATTAATATCCCCCTCCTCCCATAATTTACCCCACAAATGACTTCTTGAAATTTCTCAACTTTTTTTCAAGAAAGTATACCGGTTTGGTATAATTTTGAAACTGTACTTCATAAATTTGTACTCGACCACTCCACTTCACCTATTTCTTTTCAAAATTCTAATTCATTAGATTCAGGGTCAAAATGTAAACAAAATTCTGAAATGAAGGTGGAAGATACAGGTGAAATTTGATAGTTTGGTCGGGAGAGTGGGTGAGAGAGGCTAAGTCCCCCGGTCTGGAGAAGCAAAAATTTAGAAAAAAAGTGTTTATATCTCAGAACGCTAGTTATTTTTCTGGGAGCAGGAGGAGGAGGAGGGGGGATATGCCATGAATACCCCAGCGAAGCGAGAGCGAAATTTTTTTTTAATTTGATTTTAAATCAAAAAAGGGTACATTTTTCGAAGTCATAGCACCAATTTTGTAGATTTTTACAAGGAGAAAAATTCTAAAATTTACTTTGCGATACTTTTTTCCTAATCAGCATTACAGATAGGAAGGGTTCAATGGGGCTAAGCAGTAGAGACCCCTCAAAAGGCACATCTAGGGCCACCGCTAAACGAACATATGCAATTTCAACTAGCCAGCTCAATTTGGAGGGGAGTTATGCGAGGAACAAACTCAGACAATAAGAAAAAACTATCAAAAAACCACTTTTTTGGGGCTGTGAGGGGGTGGAATGGAGCCAAAAGTCGGAACCCTACAGAGACACATCTGGGGCTCAAACTAGATGTACATACCAAATTTCAACTTCCTAGCTAAATTTGAGGTGGGGATATAGGGGACGAATAGCCCTTTTTCAAGATCAAAAAGGGGAGGGGGACTCCCATATCTTTCCTACTAATTGATTTAGTTAATTAATTTTTGGATATGTGACACAACTTTTGATTCTCCGTCAATTGGCTTAAAAAGGGACAATTTTTACGTTTTTGATCCCTCAACACCCCCTCCCCCAACTAGGGTACAACTGAATTTTGACCCAAGGTCATCCTGACTCTTCATATATATCTAATCCGTCACCAAAGTGAGCCGATTGATCGAATTAGAGCGATTTTAGTCTGTATCGAGCGGAATAAATGATTTTAATGTTTGGAGGAAAAAAAATTAATAATAACAGTGAAGATAAGTATCTGACCAGGCTAAAAATTGCCTTAATGGTCTTCTAGCATCCCAAAACGGATTTTGTTGATATTACTCCCCTCACCTAACGTTGGTCGATAGACCGTAATAGTCTGGTTTTCATTGACAATACGATATATGGAAATCCGGCTAAAAACATGATTTAAAGTAGAATCATTCTCGAAATTAAAACAGATTTCAAAACATTTCTAATCATTTGCGTGAAATTTAACAAGCGTCAAAACCATTTCTGAAGGGACTAATTCGACATCTTGGTTGTGTGGGGGAGGGGGGGGGGTAAAAGCTACACAGAAAACATATAAAAATACTGAAATTTTTTTCGTATTCAGTATAATTGCAGCTTATAAGAACAGAAAGTCACAGGTCGAGAAGCAAAACTCCCTTGAAAGTCCCTGTTGAACCCTAACAAGACCTCCTCATCCTCATTTTTTGGAATACAGATATCGTTGTCGCATAAATCGAGCCCCCTGAACACAAATACGAATTCAGATTTTCAGTTCTGCCTCTATAAGTACCATATTCTGAAGGCGAGGTTGACCATCCCCTCCAGTTGTTTTCCTCTATCGCGTTAAGGAACAAAGTTAGGCAAAGTTATTGCTAGATAATAAACCTGTTTGGGGGGGGCACAAATGGAGATATTGGGGTAGAAACATCCGTCCGATTTAAAAATTCGTACAACTCTGCGAAAAAAAAATTTAGCTGTAAATGTTTCCACCATCTAATGCTAACTTGACTGGACTACGTAGCCTTTCGAGAATTGCACTCTCGAACCAGATCAATATACGAGTAGATAATGAGCGTATATATTGATGCGGGAAGAATCGAACTAAAAACTTATTTCAATACGTAAATTAAGCCTATCTCGAGTAATAAATTACGAATAGATACGTACATATAATAAGATTTTACTTTTATTTTGAGTGCCTGGCCTGTGTATACTCAGATAGGATCTCTTTCTCTTTGGCAATGTTGTTGACAAGACACGATGGTAATAAAATTTAAATGTACAATGCTCTCTTTTATTCTCCTCTAATTTCCAATCGGTGTTCTGTACCGAAAGTACATTGTACATAATATCCACACAGGCTACATAAATACTTTTGAAAATGCGTATTCCGATTTCGAATGAAGTTTTTTTTTTTTTCGGGACAGTAGAACTTTCATTTTTATTGATATTATATTATGTGTTCGTGACTAAGGTAAAACGGTACGTTTTATTTGTTCACCTTATTATAAGAGATCTAATTAGATAATATTGCGGTTGCTCGAATCGCAGGCAGATGTGGCTTTCGCGTGTACCTCGGCCAGCTTCACCCGGGACGAGAATAGTTCATCATTGTATCATTACATTTTTACGCATTGTTTACATAATCAATAGATGTTCGGAACGGCGGCTTATAGCAGGTTGACTCTTTGGCACGATATACTAATTAAAAAAAAACTTCAATATACCAGGTTACCGGTATAAAATAAACAATACCCCAATATATTTTGTACACTTAGGCTAGATTATTTTTCGAATATTTCTCCGCTGACTTTTCATTATACTAATCAAGATCGCGCAGATCGCGATCGGCGTATTTGAAACAATCGCATCCGAAAAAAAAAAAAAAAAAAAAAAAAAACGCAAGGACGACCACATTCCAAACGAACGCCAATTGTTATCGCCATAATATATACACACAAATGGATAAATATAAATAAAAGAAGTCGTCGGTGTACTGGTGTGTGTAGTTTATACACTTAGATATGTAGATGGATACTTTAGCTTAGGTTAGCTAAGCATATCGTATCAATGCACTATCAATTGACTGAACTCTTGATACGTATACGTATGTAGATTGCTGCTTCTGCTCTCGGTAGCTATTGTGAAAAAAAAAACAAAAAAAACACCACAGCAGCATACATAGTGCATTCGTAAAGCTCTACATAAGTATGTCGAATCTATCTTATACGACTTGACTTGACTATTTGCGCTCTGGTCCGTGTACGTTGCATTTGTATTTATGTGTTTTGCGGTCTCGTGGTTATAATCTTCCTTCGTATGCATACAAACACACACACATACATACATACATATAAGGTATTGTTATCGTATAACGTGATAATGTGTTTATGCACTTGTGCAAAGTTTCTGGTTTCGTACATACACGCGTAATCGACGAATTGTTTTCGATACACGTCGACGAAAAACAAGCTCGGCGCCACACACATATTGCGAAAAATATTCCGCAAGGGTTTCACACAACATACAGGCTCGTCTCAACTTTCCAAATATTAAGAAAAAAGTTTCGCCCAATCTTGAAAAATGTTTATCTGAGAAAAAAACTGTACATCTGACCACGTGTTTACGCGTAGGTACCTCCCCCAGCCCCACCCCTTTTCACCTAAAGTGAAAAGTAGTGCTCGAATCGTACTCTGCACCCCTGAAAACATATATTTCGATATATCACATGCTAGGATGATGAAATTTCTGATTTTCTCCTCGACCCCCCCCCTCTCAGCTGCTCTCAAACTTCCAGAAGAATCCAAAATCTAGCATCGGAAACATCGTCCAACTCTATTTTTCAACAATTATCAGCGTATCAATCCTCTTTTAATTGTCACTTTGGAGCGAAAGTCGTTTTACATATATTTATCCCCCCTCCTCAGCACACCTCTTTACGTCAAAAGCCCAAAATAGTGCCAGATTCGTTATCCGCGCCCTTGAAAATGTATATTTCGATATATCACAAGCTAGGATGATGAAATTTTTGATTTTCTCTTTGCTCCCCCCACCCCCACATTGAAAAGAAATTTCCTATAATTCAGATTTTGGCATCGCAGATTGTTAAACTGTATATTTCAGCCTATGAACCGTTTTATGACTATCACTGTGGAGCAACAGTCATTTCGCACATTTTACCCCTCCCCCCTTCACCCCCATGCTCCTTTACGTTAAAAGTCCAAAATAGTGCCAGATTCGTCATCCGCGTCCTTGAAAATGTATATTTCGATGTATCACAAGCTAGGATGAATAAATTTTTGATTTTCTCTTTGCCCCCCCACCCCCACTTTGAAAAGAAATTCTCTATAATCCAAATTTTGGCATCGCAGATTGTTAAACTGTATATTTCAAGAATTTCCAGACTGTGAACCGTGTTATGATTATCACTTTGGAGCGAAAGTCGTTTTAAACGATTTACCCCCCCCCCTCGTTTTAAACGATTTCCCCCCCCCCCCATCCTCACACTACTTTACGTTAAAAGTCCAAAACAGTGCCAGATTCGTAATCCGCGCCCTTGAAAATGTATATTTAGATATATCAGAAGATAAGATGATGAGATTTTTGATTTTCTCTTTGCCCCCCACCCCCACTTTGAAAAGAAATTCTCTATAATCCAAATTTTGGCATCACAGATTGTTGAACTATATATTTTTAAACAATTTTCAGCCTATGAACCGTGTTATTATTATCACTTTGGAGCGAAAGTCGTTTTACACATATTCCCCCCCCCCCCTCCGTACACCCATTTACGTCAAAAGTCCGAAATAAGGCCAGATTCGTAATCCGCGCCCTTGAAAATGTGTATTTCGATGCATCACAAGCCAGGATGATGAAATTTTTGATTTGCTCTTTGCTCCCCACACCACCACTTTGAAAAAAATTTTCTATAATCCAAATTTTGGCATCGCAGATTGTTAAACTGTACGTTTCAACAATTTCCAACCTATGAACCATTTTATGACTACCACTTTGGAGCAAAAGTCATTTCACAA
This sequence comes from Ferrisia virgata, assembly GCA_900060175.1. NCBI lineage: Eukaryota > Metazoa > Arthropoda > Insecta > Hemiptera > Pseudococcidae > Ferrisia > Ferrisia virgata. Next base: position 12,370 of record FIZR01022658.1, read on the forward strand.
ATTTTACCCCCGCCCCCCATTTACGTCAAAAGTCCAAAATAAGGCCAGATTCGTAATCTGCGCCCTTGAAGATGATCATTTAGATATATCACCAGCTAGGATGATGACATTTTTGATTTTCTCCTCGACCCCCCCCCTCCACCACTCCTAGAAGAATTCAAATTCTAGCATCGGAGAGGTCGTTCAACTCCATTTTTCAAAAATTATCAGCTTTTTAATGGTGTTTTAATCGTCACTTCGAAACGAAAGTCGTCTCACACTCATTACCCTCCTCCCACCCACACTCCCTGAATTTTTTGTTTTCACTACTCCCTCCCCTCCCCCTATCATGCGATTTTTATATTCGTATGTAGTTTGAACACAGCTCGGATTTACTTTTTAGCCCGATTGCGTGACTTTTTATCGCAAAGAAACAATAAAAAAACAAAAAAAATGTGGTTTTTCGATTTTTAACTTTTTTTGAACCGTTATCTGGCAGTCCCTTGGCAGCACTTTGGGTCCAGTAGACTGACATTTTCGGATTCGGCGTGAAAAATACTATCAAACGGCACCGGTTTCAGCCATCACGCTTTGTAAATTGACACCGTTGTCCATAACTGGCAAATTTTGGATTTTGAAACTTCCCTTCAGAAGTTCAATTTGGGGTCATTGCTCAAATGGTTGTAAAAATCGAATTTCGTGATCACAAAAACCCCTTGTCTCTTTATGAAATTTATACCCAAATTGCAGGCTTGGATTATTCATTTCAAGTGGAATTTTGAAGCGTCCTTTTTTTTTCTTTTCGCCATAGCTTCGTCCTCTTGAGTACCCAGGAAAAAAGTAAAAACACGAAAATACTGGTCTTTTAATGCTCTACAACGTTCGTCTGAACCAATTTCTCGAATTTTTCTACATAATGGACTTATCTCTTGAGAAAGTTGCAACTTTTTGGAAGGCAGCCCCCCCCCCTGATTCACGTAATTCAACAATTACAATTTTTAAATAACGCAACCGGTTTAGAAAATTAAACTTGTCGCAAACATTTTGAACTACTTGAACCGGTTTGAAAGCAATTGAATAATGTACAATTTTTTCAAAACTCACTAGAATTTTGTTTCAGGCTTTCACTAGCATTTTTAATTTTCCAAAGAAATGTCGACAACCGGTTTAAAAGATGCAAAAATTTCGTATAATTGATTCACGTAATTCAACAATTACAATTTTCAAACAACGCAACCGGTTTAGAAACTTAAGTTCGTTATAAACATTTTGAGCTACTTGAACTGGTTTGAAAGCAATTGAATAATGTACAATTTTTTCAAAACTTAGCAGAATTTTGTTTCAGGCTTTCACTAGCATTTTTAATTTTCCGAAGAAATGTCGACAACCGGTTTAAAAGATTCAAAAATAACAATTTTCAAACAACGCAACCGGTTTAGAAAATTAAACTTGTCGCAAACATTTTGAACTACTTAAAACGGTTTGAAGGCTGTTGAATAACGTACAATTTTTTCAAAACTCACTAGAATTTTGTTTCAGGCTTTCACTAGCATTTTCAATTTTCCGAAGAAATGTCGACAACCGGTTTAAAAGATTCAAAAATAACAATCTTCAAACAACGCAACCGGTTTAGAAAATTAAACTTGTCGCAAACATTTTGAACTACTTAAACCGGTTTGAAGGATGTTGAATAACGTACAATTTTCTCAAAACTTGGCAGAATTTTGTTTCAGGCTTTCACTAGCACTTTTAATTTTCCGAAGAAATGTCGACAACTGGTTTCTTGGGTTCAAAAATTTCGTAGAATTTCTTAATTTGAAGCTATTTGGTAATTACTGAACCAGTTTGTCAAGTGCAAAACCGGTTTCAACTAGTTCAAAGTTTAATAAATATCTGATAAATCCGAAGCAGGGATTAATAAAATGAAAACCAGTTTGAAAAAATTTGTCCGTTATAGAAATATAACTCTTTCAACTGACAAAAAAGATTCTTAGTCAAAAAAGGAAAAAAAAGCTTGAGCTATCTTTTATCAGGCTCACATTTCGATCAGTGAATTACTCACTCGTCGATATTAACTAAGCGAAGGGTTCGATAATTTCAAACATTTGGTATTAGAGAAGCCTATCGTATACATATCAACTTACGAAGAGCCACGAAATCATTCTTTTTTTTTTTTTTTTTTCACCGCATATAGAACAACTTTACGTTGCTAAATTACTTAAATGAACAGCTGAATCGACAAATAACATCTCCACATTATTTTCACAAGAAGTCATTTTCGCATATGCAGGTAATAAATACGTAGTACCACGATTGTTTATTTTTTTCATTTTTTCTCCACTTTCAGGTGGAAACTATTTAAAAGAATATTCTACCTACAAATAATAGATCGTATCAGTAACCTATTTCAGCGATGATTTTCGTACACCTGGCACGATACAGGTCGATACGCAGCATAGTGCACATTTCTATACAACATAGAACCTTTTCAATGATTACAAATCATCCTCATTTCATCCCATCGTAGAATAGATTTCATTTTAGAAATAAAACTGACCACGTGAATACCCAGTTGTGTTTTTTTTTTCTTGCCTCGAATCACGACCACATCGTCGCACCTGCCTGTCTTACATCCACTTTAATCTCTGCACACGATCACTTGTCTCTCTACAACGATTACATAACGTAGCAACATTGCCAAAAGTACACAATACACATGGCACCGTTACTCATATCCAGTTTTGATTTTTACACAGATACGACGAGAGGTATAAGAAACCGCCAAACGAAATCAGGACAACGATGTGTGGTACCAGCGCAGCAGTCTTCCTACAATATGGACTATATTAGTAGAATATATAAACAATTAAAACGTATACGCAAGAGAGAGAGAAGAGTACGTGGCATACACAATAAAACGTCAACATCGAATTGAATTGAATTGAATTGAAAAAAAAAAAACACTACCACGTTCGTTTGATAGTTGAGATTTTCAAAAGGTCAAACTAACGACTCGCCTACGCAACCTCATCACCATATCATCTGCAGCATTCGTACAGTTTGTAAGAGAAGTGGTAACTAGCACATGGTACATGGTGCTTGTGTGGTGTGTGCACATGTGAACTAGGTACATATATCGTATAAGTATTTATTCCTCTTGATCTCGATCAATTCATCGTGTATATAACTCGTAGGGCACTTTCGGCCAACTATGACGCCTTTGCCGACAACCAAACGATACATTCGAAGCTGTACGAGATAAAATGATGCAATTTCCAGTTCATTCATGCGTACAGTACGCGCGGTCTTCTCTTCTCCGTAACGGATGCTGATGCCGTATGGCGCGGCCACAGCAGATGTACATTGTACACATTATACTTGTCACTCTTTCTACCTCTTACAATATTGTACTCGGCGATTAAAGTTACTCGATTTAAATACCGCTACGGCGTGGTGGATGGAAAAACTAGTTTCAGAGAACGAGGCGCGATATTGGGCGCCTCTGGTATGATTTCTATGTACGTAGTCGAATTAGGAGGTAACTGAGTTCGAGAAAGAGAGAGAGAGAGAGAGAGAGAGAGAGAGAGAGAGAGAGAGAGAGAGA
>FIZR01022659.1:0-20663 GCA_900060175.1 Ferrisia virgata
GGCGTATACTTCGCGTTTTTTTACGAGGCTACACAACGGAGGGGTTAGTATCTCGCTACTCTCTCCGCCGTGTAGGATGGTTTCCATCTACCGCAGTGTGTATTTTCCCATTGTCTGCTATGTGCCAGTCACTTGGCCGGAGAAGATCAAATCCACTGACCAGACCAGGCTAAAGAAGAGTCAGAGGCAGGCATTGTTGACCTTAACTGGTGGCTACTCACAATGTCGTGTGGAGTTGTTGCAAGTGATCAGCAGGTGTATGTATGCCTATTGACTTAAGGTTAAATGGCAAAGGGAGTACGTACTCGCGCCTCGGGACAAAATCACGGCACAGTTTGCATGCTCAGGGTGCAGTGCTGGGACTTATCAGTTGAGCTATGGCAGGAACGATGGGAGACGTCGCAGCTAGTATTTGACAAAGGCTAGAACAGGGGCAAGTTCTGTCTACATATAGTACCCAGCTGTTAACCAAACACGAGGCATGACGAAGTACTTATACGAAAATCTGAAGAAAAGGCCCTCTACAAACTGTCATAGGTGCGGAAATGATGACGCTGGCGTAGTCGAGGACAGTTTGCATATCATATTCAACTGTCCTGACAAAACCAGGATGCAAGCCAGGAACACCCTACAAGCTGAACTGAATTGCGATCAATGGCTGTGTTTCTTGCTGGAATTACTCTTGTTTGGGGGCTGGCCTTTTACAATCTTTGCTCAGGTAGCACTGACTGAGAAAAAGTAGTGGCCCTCAACCTGAGGTGGGGTTGATCCTTCAAGTATCCGAACGCAGCCACGCTAGCTAGTAGTGAGATCGATGAGGGACGTAGTCCCCATGGGTATACTGCCAGGAATACAGTGCTACCTTAGACTATTGAATGCCTGCTACCCACCTCCCTTCCTTTCTAAGAAACTGGATTTGAAATTCCCTGCCCAAATGTGACAATGAGAAGAAGAAGTTAAGTTTATACCAGTCGTTTAAATATAAAGAAAAGAAAAGAAGAAAATAAGTTTTACATTTAGATTAAGGGTTAAACTAGATTTAAGTGAGCGATGATAGATACCATGCGATAAAATAAGACTTAGGTGCGCTGGTATGGCGAGTAAAAAAAAAAAAGGTGCATGGATGGAGAAAGTAATGAGATGCTAACCCCTTTGTAGTGTAGCCGCGCGTATACCAATCTGTCCATACCAATGGCCTGTCTGGATCTACATTAACAACCCTGGCCCAAACACACCAAAGGTCCGCTGATACCTGAAGAGACCAGCCCACACGTATCAGAAGGATACACATATCAACGGCCCATCCGAATCTACTCAAGCTCCAGAACAGTGGACTGGTGGTATACCCATTACAGGAGGGAGATCTCCAATCTACAATATGCAGATGATACAACCTTGATTGCTTTGGATGAAGAGGAAATGGTGGATTGGTCAACCTAGCGGAATTTTGGCAGGCTCTTGTTAAAAATGGAATCAAAGCAGAATGGCAACTCTACAGTATGATATGGCAGAGTTGTAAATGGCCTACTGAGTGGTGTAAGTCAGTGCTGATTCCCTTGCATAAGAAAGGAGATGCAAGATTATGCTCTAATTATCCAACAATCGCTTTAATTCCACACGGCAGCAAAGTCATGTTACAAATCCTAAACAATCGGATCAAGGTGTATCTAATCTGCACAGGCAAATTCCACCTGAATAAGCCGGGTTTATGCCAGGAAGAGGCACAAGGAAACAGGTAATGAATGTCCGGCAAATCTTCGAAAAGTGCAAGGAGTTCAACATACCTGTAGTGATGCATCTCTTCGATTTCGCCATAGCTTTTGACTTCATGAATTGAAAAAAGCTCTTCAAAGTTTTAAGTATGATGGGGGTCCCTCCTCATATAGTAGATTTGGTGGAGTCCCTATATGAGTTCAATTCTGTGGTGGTGAGAGTTAATGGTGAAGAATTTGAAGCTTTTCAGGTGGAATATTATCCTTGCAGTTATTCAACATTTATAGTAAGCAGCTAATGCGCGAGGCACTAGAACATTGGACTGGTGGTATTTCCATCGAATGAAGAAGAATCTTTAATCTACGATATGCAGATGATACCACCTTGATTGCTTCGGATGAAGAAGAAACGGTAGAGCAAGTCAATCTGGTGAAGATAGTCAGTGAAAAACTTGGACTTTGTATCAATGCATCGAAAACGAAAGTCATGGTAGTGGATTGGGCCAAGTGTCTTCCAGTTTCTACTGCTCTGAGCAAATACGAAAAGCTGAACACTTTCACATATATAGACTCCGTAAGGAATGATCTTCGACCAGGTGGTCTGACATCATCAAAGCTGCTTCATAGGCATGGGATCGTGATGGATGGCGCGCTCTCTTAGGTGGAATATGATCCTAAGCGACTGAAACCTACTGATGATGATGAGTTGGATTATATCAGATAAACGGTTGAAATGCCAGTAATTTTTAAAATTCTTTTTTATCCTCCTTCGCCCTCTAAACTAAAAATAATTTGCTCAGTTGTATACCGCCAAAATCTATTAAAATGTAGGAAATAGGCGCTTAGATTGACCGCAAATTTCATATTTTTAAGTGGGGTTGACCTCGGGGTCAAAATTTAGTTATGTCCAAATTTGTGGGAGTGCTGATGGGTTAAATTCGAAGAAACTATTCTTTTCTAAGCCTATCCGTATTACAATCTCTAAAAATCAACCTATTAGGGCAATTCAGATGAGAGAAATGAGGGTTTTGCCTCTTCTCAACCCTGAAAAAGGGCTGCTCAAAGATATTGTTCATCTCAAGAAAATGGTGCAGGCTGAAATGGTTAGATAGTTTTACACAGCAGTTCTTCCAATCTCATTATGTAATAAAAGTTGAAATTATGGCCCTTTTTCTTAACTTTTTACTTAAGAAAAAAAACTTCCGCGTTCAAACTCCCCGCACCGTACCATAAGATATATATATACATATATTTTAATGACATTCGACGGTCGTCGATATGCGTACAAAAATAAACATAGGTTAGGTACGTCTACGTACTACATACAGTGCAGTAAATTATCACTGTTTTATTAAATCATCGGATAACCCGGTGGCCAAGAATGTGAGACAGACGCCTGCTGCCTATGGCTGTGGAACTGAATGGCAGCCAAGCACATATCTGCTCATCCGCGTCGCTTAGTTCATTTAGGCATCTTCGATAGGTAGGTATAGGTACTTATGACGAGTACGTATGCAGGTTCGAGTAGCATCAAGAATACGAGCTAACTTGATGAGAATCTTGAGTTTTAATGACGTACGATAATAAAATTATAGTCTCATAAATATTATAATTTTTTGCTGCGCAAATGAAACGAACGCAGAACGCAGTATAAAATAATGAACTCGACGATGAGCTATTAACCATTTTAGTACGCGTAGATGAATATATAAAATTGATTAATTTTTTCAAAAAGATTTTATCATCGAAACGAACCGAATAGCGTGAATTTTCAAACATCTGCTATCGAGATAAGGAATAAAAAGGATTTGAGGTTTGATTGTTCAAGCCTGTTTAACGTAAGTTTATCAACATTTTACTGTTCATTTTTTTTTCGCCTTCAGTTTGAGAAAATAAGGGAAAAAATAATTACACAAAAAAACAATTCTGGTTAAGCATGATTTCTATGCTCTCAGTTCCACCATTTCAACCCTGGGCCCGAATTGGGCTTCTTAAGAGGAGGTTCAAAATTCAAAATCATTCAAAATTTAAACACAGGTGTCGCTGTGCTGGATTTCGTTTAGCAGTTGGATCCCAACGAGGCACTTGCAGGGGAGGTTCAAAAGTTGAAATTCCATAAAACTTGCATTCGGGCATCGCTATGCCATATTCTGGATTTTGAATGTGATGTTAAGAAATCATGGAAGTATGTAATTCATGGATCAAAATGAAGGCCCCAAACGAATGAAGGAGGGGGGGGAGAGGAATTTGAGATTTGAAATTTCATAATTTGCATAATATCTAGACCTGGGTATCGATGTAAGGGTTCTATGATATGCTGATTATGATTTATAAAAATGTCATTAAATTTAAAAAATCCATATAAACTCAATTAAGTGAATCGCAAATCGTTGAATGTAGAAAAAAATTCAAAGACACATTATTAATTGGAAATTTTATCCTCTACAATTTTGTTTCTTTGTAAAATTTTCGGGTAAATTAAAGAAATGTGATTTTTTACATTCATAAAATTATCAATCTGTGAGCTTTCAATGAATCAGTGAGTGCATCACGGGGTTTGTGAAACAAAAATTAATCACCCAACAACACTCATGAAGGAACCACTCGCGCAGATTGCCTCCGATTTTACCGAAATCAAGTTAGATAAAAGAAAATGCTTTTTCAGCCTGATCTTCGTGACATATTACAATCATAAGGATTGAGAAAAAGCCTTGCTTTGCGATGCTTTTTTCAAGTTCCTGGCCATCTTTGGAGCGGAGTTATTCGAGGAACAAATTTTAAAACATAGAAAAAACGACCAAAAAACTGTATTTTTGGGCCTGTGAGGGAGTGCAGTGTGGTTGAGCACATCTACCTAATTTCAAGTTCCTAGAACAATTTGGAGGGGACTTTATGCGAGGAATAATTAAAAAAATTAGGAAAAAAACAACCAAAAAACCAAATATTTGGAGCTGCGAGGGGGTGAAATTGGGCTGAAAAGTCGAGGCTCCCAAAAAGCACAACTTCAACTTCTTAGCTTCATTTTGAGGAGAATTATGCAGATACAAACTCAAAAAATGAGAAAATGAGAAAACTTGACCAAAAAATCACATTTCCGGGGCTGTGAAGGTGTGTAATGGAGCTGAAAATTCGGAACCCCCAAAAGACACATCTATGGCCAGTACTGAATGTACATACCAAATTTTAACTTCCTAGCTCATTTTGTTGGGGAGATAGGGGGAGAAAAGCTCTTTTTCCCAGTCAAAAAGGAGGAAAACACTCATATCTCCCAAACTAATTGATCTAGAAGGTAGATTTTTGTATATGTAAAACATCATTAGATTCTCTATCGATTGATTCAAAAAGGAATAATTTTAGTGTTTTTGGCCTCTCAGCATCCCCTCCCCCCTCCAAAATGGGTCAAAACTGAATTTTGGCGCAAGTTTATCCCCACTCATATGCCTGCTTTTCATCGACAACATGACATGCCAAATCAGACTAAAAAGCAGGACGCGAAAAACCATATCCAAAATATCTGCTGCCGAAGTTTATTTTGGCATTTCTTAGGGATTAAAAAAAAATAATTTTGTGGGTACCTGATGGTTAAGTATGTGGCTGAAAATCTCGACGTTTGGAAAAAATACGAACCATTCAAGTTAACAAGTTGAAAACTCAGTACCAGCTTAATGTGGACCTTCCCCCTTCCCTCCACGCACTCTCATTGAATCTAGGTCTAGCATTTTTCAGCTGATCAGAAACTTCTGAAAAAAAAAAAAAAACAAAAAGTATTTCTGCTGGATTTCTGAATTGCTGTAACTGGCAGGAAATCAACTTCAGCCGTTAAAAACTTCTATGAATTGTATATTGGGGGTGCAGACAATAGATTAAATAACTTTTGTATAGAGTTCTAAGAGGTGAGTGTGATCGCTGAAAATTTCTCCTTTCAGTCAGAAATTATGATTTGTAGAGTTCGAATTCAAAAATAATGATATTAACATTCACCTCAAAGACAAGTGTCTTAAATTATACAAAGATTTAAATACCTCCTTGGTACTTTTAGGTACTCATGAGATCCATTTATATGGTTCGTAGGATTCGTTCTTCGAGGTATTTGCAAACTATTGATTTTTCCAAATCGACATCACATCTACTCGAATACTTAAACGAATAATTTCGCTACAAAGTCGGTATATTGATTTGTCAAACACCAAAGTAAATAAACCGAAGCTTTTACCATCTGCTCTTCTGTGCTGTATTTTTAAGCCAATTTGCAATCAATGTATAGTGCGAAATATGTAAGCAGTCAAGTTGGAATCCCATATTCGATGTGTATAGAAATACGCAGTAAATATTTTTCAAATATCATCGACGTTGAATCATGTTTAGCCATCTTGTTTGCGTAAATTACCATCGAATGAAAAAAACAAAGATTCAAATACGCTCACACATGCGTATTGTAAATAGGATATATATGTGCAAACAAAATGAATACGAGTTAGAGTACATATACCTGGCATCTACCTACCCGTACCTGTATCCGAGGATGATATTCAAACATAAACGCGAAGCTATCCGCACAATGACCACGGGACCGAAGCCGGTGGTGTCGGTGCACCTAACAGTGTGTCCTGACGATAGAAATATTTCGTTTGTAAAAACAGTTCTGCTATTGCCTGTTGGACTGGCCAGGCTCGAGTCGAAAATGCAATGCGGGTATTAACCCGTTAAATTTAGTTACGTAATGACTTCCCTTTCATCGGTTTAATGATCCTGAAGGTGGCCGAGGCGGCAACTCGTATTGATATTTGAAAAAAAGAAAGACATAAACACACACAACATACAACTTGGCCGCGAAGCTCGTTTGCTAATATCATTAGAATACGTAGACTAGAGCCATATCGAGCGTCTCTCTTTTTATAATTTCATACTCGTTTCGACTTTGTTTTGTTTGTCCGCGTATTCTGATCTATCTGAAGTACCATTGAACGGTCCATGACATTGCGAGTATAAATACTTACACACATAATTACTATACTACTACCAGCCAAGCCGTTGTAATTACCCTTCACTTCGGTGGTTAGTTGATTTTTCTGTTAGTTGGGCGTCCGGTGTGGTGAGTGCACTTACTCGGTTTGTAGCGGTTGTAAAGTTATTATGAAATATGAAAATTTTATTCATCAAGCGCGTTTAGGCGTACTATGGTTGTGCATTGTTGCGATGAGTTATTGAAATCGATCGATGAACTTGATACTTGAAAGTCGAGGATGGGGGTTTGAGATTTTTACTAGTTGTGCCACAAAGTTTTAGTACCCGCAAATACTAAAATTTAATGTTCTTGTTGTAAAAAAAAAAAGCTATGCCTGAACGAAACGATGGCGAAAGTTTTTGAATATGAAAATTTTTATCGTAAAAAGCTCCATTTTTGGAAATATTTGTGTGATTTACATAATTTCCCGGGACTTTATAAATGCAGTTCTATTTCCTAAAAAAATTAAAATTTTTCTTAATCAAGCAGAAAATTTTGTAAATTCAAAGCTGAACTTTCGAGATGAAAGCTGAACTTTTTGATTCGAACAACTTGTGTCGTATTTATTCCTTTTCCAATTCGAATGGGCTAAAATTGAACATTTACCGACCACCCTGATTCAACTCTTCCCTCTCCACTGTGTTTTATTTTTTATTAATTATGACGTGGGGTGGGGGGATGAGGGGGTAGAGGGGGTCAGTATATAACATAGGAAAGTTACATCAGTAATGTAAGTGGATATTCGATCTCAAAGCTGTTGAATTGGCAGTAGTCAACGTGCTACGTACGTCATTTTAAGTTTTTTTTCTCATTATTATCCTAAAATTTTTGGTCAAATCAGATATTTTTTTTATTTTATTATTTTTTTCGGAATATTAAAATCATTTAGTCTGCTTGATACTGACCAAAATCGTTCCAATTTGGTTAATCAGCTCAGCATGGTGGCAGATTAGATACATATGAGTGGGTATGACCTTGAGTGAAAATTCAGTTTTGCTCCATTTTTGGGGGAAAGGGTGCTGAGAGGCCAAAAACACAAAAATTGTTCCTTTTTAAATGAATCGATAGAGAATCCAAAGTTGTATAATATATCCAAAAATCATCCTCCTAGATCAATTAAGAGGGGAAATATTACGGTTTTCCCTTTTTTGACCTTGAAAAAGGGGCTGTTCCTCCCCTATCTCCGCACCAAAATGAGCTGAAAGAATTTAATTTGGTATGTACATTAAGTAGTGGTCCTAGATGTATCTTTTGGGGTTACAAGTTTTTAGCTTCTTTGCACCCCCTCACAACCCCAAAAAATGGTTTTTTGGTCGGTTTTTCTCATTTTTTTGAGTTTTTTGAGTTCGTTCCTCACATAACTTCCCTCCAAATTGAGCTAGGAAGCTGAAATTAGGTATGTACATTCAGTAAGAACCCTCCTAGATGACTCTGAGGGAGGGAGGTTGGCTTTTTAGCCAGTTGAACCCTTTCTACCTTCAATGCTGATTAGGAAAAATGCACCGCAAAGCGAAAAATTAAGCGAATATTCAAACTTAGTGTCTTCGAATTGATATATGTAAATCGATGTGTCACTTCACTTTTTCCATTTTTTTTTTTTCAATTTTGACCAAAACTAAGCACCCATCTGTCTTCTAACGATATTCAGATCTAGATTTTTAATTTAGTTCATTGAAACAAACATAAAATGATTTCTTCATGGTAATTTTTTCAAATTCTCAAGTGGTACATTTAAACATTTGTGCTTATCATAAAAAGTTGAGCTTTCATCTTGAAAGTTTAACTTTGAGATTTTAAAATTGCACCATAATTTCAAATCATCTTCCAATTTCATTTAAAACCGTGAAAATAAATTCATCTCAGGTTTACCCAATTTGAAAATGTGAGCTTTAAAAATTTTGCTGTGTGACAAAAAATTGCAGAAAATTGTAAACCTTCTTGTCTTGAACGACAAAGACTGAAATTGTGATAAACTTTTTTATTTAGCCATGAAGTAGGACCGCGAGACCCATTGGAAAAAATTAAAAGATCCGAGTTTAGATGCCGGGGTTGTTTTGAAGTAATTTAAGCGAAAGTATTTCAAATTTTTTCAAGTTTTCATCATTTTTTCCATTTTTATGCATAACTTTTTTATTTTTTATGTTATTACTTTTGTATTTCATTATTTAATTTTACAATTTTTTATTTTTACCTATTTTTTATTTTTTTAATTTCTTTTCTTCAATTTTCCATCTTATATTATTTTATTTTTCTACGATTTCATGGTTTTAATTTTTTTAATTTTTCAATTTTTTAGTCCTGATGGCTTTCATTGGCAGCAGATTCAATATTCTGTGATATGGTTGACCTCTGGTCAAAATCAATTATGCCTAAATTTGGGGTAGGGGTAATGAGGGGCTAAATCAGCCTCCTAGCTCAAATATGAGGGGAGAAATGACTGCTCCTTCCCTATCTTCCCACCAAATTGAGCTGGGAAGTTTAAATTTGCTATGTGGACTTACTAGAGACCATACATCTGTCTTTTGAGGGTTTCGGCTCTTCAGCCTCATTGCACCCCCTCACCGTTCAAAAAATTGTTGTTCTTTGGCCGGTTTTTCTTGTTTTTTGAGTTTATTCCTCGCCTAACTGCCCTCCAAATTTAGCTAGAAAATTTAAATTCGGTACGTAGATTTAATAAGGTCCTAGATCTTCCTTTTGGGGGTCTCCGTTTTGCAGCTCTTCGATGACCACTTAAATCGCTCGCATTTGACCAGTAAACTTGGATAGATTACATATCAGATGCGTACAAGTTGGAATGACTTCAGGTGAAAATTCAGCCTCACCTTAATTCAAAATTGGGGGGAGGGGAGGGTTGTTGAGGAGCAAAAGTCATAAAAATTATTCATTTTTCAGGAAACAGAAGTTGAATTATGCACCCAAAAATTAATTTTCTGCAGCAGTTGAGAGACGAGATATGAAAAGTGTTGAAATTTTCCGCTGTTTCACCTCGATAAAAATTCAGTTTATCTCATACCCCCTCCCCACATGGTCTTTGATCAACTTGAGCTGAGGAGTTGAAATTTAGAGTGTAGATTTAGGGGTGGTGTTACGTATACCTTTATGGAGTTCCTATTTTTTGGTCCTCAATTGTACACCTTTCCCTCTCTCATCTCCAAGCTATGAAGAAGTTGTTTCTAGAAAAGTTTTTTTGGCCAATTTTTCTATTTGTACCTCACGTATCTCTCCTCCAAATTGACCCATAGGCAGTTTAAACTTAGCATGTACCATTAATAGATTCCTAAACGTACTTTTTGATGGTGAAACGATTAACCCCAAATCAACCTCCTCTCTACCACTGATCAGGGATGGTTTTTTTTTCTATTTCCACAAATGCATCGATGCTCGACAACCACAAATTTCTCACGTTGTCAGGCTCACAAAGCTCCACAATGCGATGAATTTCATTTCCATTGCAGTTTGTGAATTTTAGCATCGAAGACGAGGTTGTTTGTTTCTTTAACGTGCTGAATTCTTGCCCTTGGATGTATCGTTGTGAGTGGAAACATCTGCTTATTGAATTAAACCGTGTTTTGAAAAAAAAAATACGACATAAAACGCCTCAAAAATTGATAAAATTTGATTATAATTTTTCTTCACAATATGAAAGTAGGTAAATATTTGAAAAGAAAAAAAATATCTTATCGGGTGCTCTATCTTGCCTAGTTCGGTGAACAGTGAACGAAAAATGACATTCTTTGGCAAATAAAAAATTGATGTATTTTTACTAGCATCGTTTTATCATATATACTCGTTCAACCTTTGTCTAGATAACACGTAGGTAACAGGTACTTATATCATTATACGAAGAATACCAATCACCTTTCAGCTGAGTAGGTACGATTAGAATTTTACGAAATTTTTTTACGTGGCATGGTATCAGTATACGTATAGGTAACTGTGTTAAGTGGGTTTCTTTTTCTACATTATTCGCGAACGTTTGATATTCTATATTTTTGGAGAAGTAAAATAGCTCTATTTCTGTATTATTATGAATTCAATGAAAATATTTATATTTTTACTTACCGTGGTTGGTGCTTTGTTAATTAAATCAACTACTTGTGAAGATTTTTCCTGTGCCTCAGGCGGTCAAATATGTGATCCAGGAGTACCCTGTTGTGAAGGAGAATGTGGCACGGATGGGACGTGCCCAATATTTTATTTTTAATTTTTATCAAATGTATCAAATGATCATAAATGGTTGGAATTGAATTTTATGTAATACTGTGGAGTGTTTCAATTTTTACCTTCTAGTCATAAATATAGACGTTACGTACGTAGACTCCAAAAATATACGAATTTGTGCTCTTAACGTTCTCAAAATGTAGTTTTTTCTACTCAGTGGTTTGCATTGTCAGTTTTCCTCAGTTTTTCGGGTTGTGGACTTTTTTTTTTCAATTGCCCTCCTCCCTATAAAATATAAAATGCAACTCGAATGAGTTTACAGTTTTTTACCTATTTAACTAATATTTACTGAATTAAAAAAAAAAATCCCTGATTACTTCACGTTTTCATTTGATGTGATATGCTAGTATTTACCTGATATTGTTTACCAAGAAAATTTCACCGATAAAAAGTTGAAATTTCACAAGGTCTAGGTTAGGTATAACGAGTATTTTGATTTGACGTGTCCGAATCGTTTTTTTTAGGTTGTGCTTTTTCGCTCGTGTGATTTGTAATATTTTTGAAAAATTTCACATCTCGTTGACCGACACAAACGTATTTTTGGTTATACGAATTCTACGGGGTTATTCGTCTTTATTTTCATTCTGATGCTGACATTGGTCAAATCTGTTGTGTGTGCGGATACTCGTCGTGTTGCCTAGGAACGTGTTCTAGTAACAGGTGCACATTTTTGTAACGACTCATTTATAACTCTTTAAAACGTAATAAATATATTATGCATTTAGCGAATAGTCACACTTTCACTTGCAAAGTTGTGATTGCAATTTAAAAAAAAAAGAACTTTGTGACGCTTTTTCAGCCTGATTATCGTACTATATTATATTCATGAAACCAGCCAAAACAATCTAAAGTCCCAAAAGTCAAATCTAGAAACCCTACAAGATGTGCATGCCCAGAGGCCTACTACCGAACGACGGGGGAAGGCATCTTACCCCTACAGCGTTCGGGGGTTCGAAAAAATGAAAAGTAATGGAATGTTAATTTAAATCCTGTAATCCTCCTTTCCACCTACCGAAGTGGATCGTAAATTTTTGCCTCATGTTGAAATACAATTGAAAATATTTAGATATTGAGAGGAGGCTTGTATCAAACCTAGTCGGTACTTGACTTAAATGAGAGTAAAGTCACATCCAAGGTAGGGAACTTTTGGGCTTTGGCTTTCTTAGAAATTTATTTGAAAAAAAAATTTGAAGCATACATTTTTGCGGAATGAATCGATCTTAACATGTAATAAAATTTGGCATGCAGAATTTATCGATGCACCAGAGCACCGTTTTTTCACCTTCTATTCCTAATATTTTAGAAAAATTTTTCTCTCGCTTCGCCAAAAAAACACATATTTGGGGCTGTGAAGAGATGAAATGGGGCTGAAAAGTCGAGACCACCACAAAGCAAATCTAGCACGCTTACTAAATATATATACCTAATTTCAGCTCCCTAGCTCAATTTGGAGGGAGGTTATGTGAGGAACAAACTCAAAAATGAGAAAACCTGACCAAAAAACCACATTTCCTGTTCTGTGAGGGGGTGCAATGGTGTTGAAAATTCGGGATCGCTCACCCCTTCCAAAAATCACATCTAGTATATATACTGCATGTGCATACAAATTTCAACTTCCTAGCTCATTTTGGTAGGGAAATAAGGGAGGAACAGCCCTTTTTCAAGATGAAAAAGGGGAAAACCTCCATATCCCTCTCCTAATCGACCTAGGAGGTTGATTTTGTGGATATATTGTACAATTTTTGATTCTCTATCGATTGAATCAAAAAGAAACAATTTTTGTGTTTTGGCTCCTTAGCACCCCCTCACCTAAAATGGGGCAAAACTGAATTTTGATCCGAGGTCATCTTCCCTCATGTATATCTAATCCTGGGCCAATCTGAGCCGATTGACCGGATTGAAATGATTTTGGTCAGTTTCGAGCAGAGTAAATGATTTTAATGTTCGAAAAAAAATGATAAAAAAATAAATATAAATAACTGACGTTTTCATTGATAATAAATATGACACAGAAAATTAAGCTAATTATTATTTCACGATCTATTTTCATCTTATATGAAGGGACAATTAGATAACTAAGCCACCTTACCTGTACGTGTTGGTGATGGTTCATGAGCTACGAGGTGTAAAGGGAGCGAATTCAAAGTTTGAAATGAAGTATGTGTCTTTAGTTCTCCATAAATGAGAATGGGCCAGAGTCTGTTACGAAAAAATTTTTCAGAACTCTAGAAAACAGCTTATTTGTTCCTACGTATTTTTTTTTTTTTAATATCGTTATCCTGTCAACTTTTCCTCGCCACACTAAAGTTTTTGAACAGATAAATTATTCGTACCATCAAGTTAAATAATTTAAGTTAGATGGGGATTATTTTGTTGTATGTATTTGAAATACATATTTTTCTAATAATAAAGAAACAACATCTAGTGAAAAGTTTAATAGCCAAAAAATGATATTCGCTCCAAGTAATTTTCCTTTTCTTAGAAATACGCAATATTTAATCGAAAAAAACACGATTTATTTCTAGTATTTCCATTACCAAAGAATAAGATTCAATGTAAGTGCAAAAAAAAAAAGAAAAAAAGTTGAGCGACATTTCGAAATGCATTTGTAAAATCACCCATTGCATTTTTACGAACTCCTAATGTATTCTTGGTAATCGTTTTATCGCTTTAATAAACCTCTCGAGTGCATTAGGATTCTGATAAATGTGTATTTTCCACCTTCTCTTCCCAAATTAGAATTTTATATAAAAAAAGGCGTTTTTTATCACCTAACTCATTGCATTTATAGAAAAATTTCGTATTAGAATAATACAACCGCGTAACTATAAAAGTGTTCTCGAATCTATCCGAATTTGTACGACTTGTTCGCGAAATCATGAATTTTAGCACTATAATTTCGCTGGTTTTCACCATAATTTTAATATCTATCCAATCCGTATTTTCTGCATGTCTACGTAAAGGTGCTACTTGTAAATCCGATGGTAGTTTCGGAAACTGTTGCTCTGGATTTTGTTTCCAAAATGGTGGATCGCCTACAGGAACATGTACTTAATTCGGTTGGTGGTGATGTGATGATATGAAACTGATTTAAAATGCAATTCGTCTGGTTTCACTTCATTGCTATCACCCGTTTGTGTTATGTTCGCTGCACTTGTAATTTTACTGCTCTTTCTAAAAATTGACTATTGTTTGAAATTAGGTACCTACTTTTTAATGTCACTGTAACACACCTACATCTGCTTTGATTTATTTCAATACATTTTATTTGCCGCATTTGAAAACGATTATGCTTTTTTATTCGTTTTTAATTACTTTTCAGTTTCAGGTAAATCACGTTTAACGAATTACTTTTAAATTACACTATTTACCTATACATGTGGTAAATTATAGTAAATTTATGCCCATACACTTTAGTAAATTACTAGTGAAATTCCAAGAAATTATCAAAAGTTATGATACGTTGAAGGTAAACTTACAATACGTTATCATGGTAAATTACTAGAAATTTACCATAAATTACAGTGTTTATGCAGTGAACTGGGGGTAGTAGGGTTATAGATTATAGCAATTTTTTCTTGTAAGTCTCGATCACATTAAAGGTAAATTATAATCTGTCGTAAATTACGATATCTCCGAAGTAAATGACGATATTTTCACACTGAATGACTATTTTGTAACAGTAAATTATGTCATTACTGTAAATTACAGTATTTTTGTAGTAAAATAAAGTATAATGACGGTGAATTACGATAGTGTTATGGTAAATTACGGTAATGGACCGGGAATTTACAATGCCATCGTGGTAAATTACTATATCATTGTGGTAAATTACAGCATCATTATGGTAAATTACAGTACCAGTATTGTTGTGTAGTGAGTAAAAGAATTTAAAGGCCACGAAATTTTTTTTTTTGAATGATTAACGATTATGATACCAAAAAGAATTATTGTTCTCAGGATAAGAGTAAAAAATATAAGATAATGGAATAATATTGGTAAGAACGATTAATAGGAAAAATTAAACAGGAACTTACTCTATAAACATATTAGTTGAACCTAGCTTACTTATTCATCATTCAAAGAGCTATTCGCAAAGAAAATCTACCTAAATAAATTTTAAAAAAGAATTTCCACTTGAGAACACTAGATCTATTCGTAGGTATTTATATGATTATCATGTACATGTCAAATGACTATTTCATTGTTACGTGTTAACATTTCAACTTAATTGATTATTTCTACTGTTGCATTTTTACGCTGGCTCTGAATAGAGCATGCCCTTGGCTTATATGGCTTTTTAATCCATACAGATTATATTCACCTTATATTCTACATATGTATTCACGAAAGTGAATAATGATTACATCTAAAGGGAAAGGATAGTCTGGAGACCTACGTTTTTCCAGAATTTTCGTACTGTGGACCTCCAATTCTCTGGTTGAAGAGCTGGCACGCTCGGCGCCCAACTTCTTAGTGCGTTATTTTCATCTATTGGACTGCGATATAGAATTCAAAAATTGTTTAATTCACAAAAATTCACTGGCAAACTATTTTACATGTTTATTTCAAATAATTATAAAATATAGAAACTACAAAAATTAAAATTTGAAACATCCGTACCGTCCAACATAAAAATTACCTATAACTTTGTTACTATAACATACCAACAACCAGAACTTCTACACCCTGGTGGACATTTTCTGAACTATAAACCTAACTATATTACAAAATGATGAATTAGTATATCGTTGCAAGAAATTACTGTATCATTAGGGTAAATTACGTCATTGTTACAGTAGATTACGATATAGTTCACAGTAAATTACCGTAATGTCCAGGTTAATTACGGTGTCATTATGGTAAATTATTGCGTAGTCACAGTAAATTACACTGTATCATTACGGTAAATTACAGTATAATTACAGTAAGTTATAGTATTGTTACGGTATATTACGGTATTTTCACGGTAAATTACGATATTTTTACGGTAAATTATGGTATTTTTACGGTAAATTACGGTATTTTCACGGTAAATTACGATATTTTTACGATAAATTATGGTATTTTTACGGTAAATTACGGTATTTTCACTGTGAATTGTGGCATTTTCACGGTAAATTACGTATTTTGCAGTAAATTACGGTATTTTACGGTAAATTATGGTATTTTACGATAACTTACGCTTTTTTACGGTAAATTTCGGTTGACAAATTATGGTATTGTTGCAGTAAGTTATGGTTTTATCATGATAAATTGCAATGTTGTGATAAATTATTGTATCATTTCGGTAAATCATGGAATGGTTATTGTAACTTACAATGCCATCATGGTAAATTACAGTTCGTCAAAGTAATTTACCCCTACACCACAGTAACATTAGTCAATATGCAGTACAGGTCTCAGATGTACATTTTCGGGAGTCTCGACTTTTCGGTCTTATTGCACCCCCTCGCAGCTCCAAAAATGTGTTTTTTTGGTTGGTTTTTCTTATTTTTTGAGTTTGTTCCTCGCATAACTCCCCTCCAAATTGAGCTAGGATGTTGAAATTTGCTACGTAGATAGGTACCTAAAGTTTATAATGATGTTATTGTTTTACTAAATGAAAGAACGATGTTAAAAGGGTGAGAAGTTTTTATTACCTACACTTTTTTTTACCTCATCTAGTACCTTCTGTGGCCTCGTCATAGTTTTTAATTTCCAAAAAAAAAATATATATATATATGTATATATTAACTTACTCATCTTAATGTGTAATTTATTTGCTCTCTCTACTGAGTTTAAAAGTATGGGTTGCTTACCATTCGGTATTTCAAATTGTCTTTAATTCGTCATTTCATCGTATAACGGTTTTTACCTCCGCGGACTCCTCTCCAGCTGTAAATATCATCGAATATTTCCGCTTACCTACGTATTGAAAATTTGGCGTACGCACGAAAATAGACGATTAGAGTCTTGAAACGAATAGATTATCTACCAGCGCAGAGTGGCGAGGTGGCGGAGCTAATGGTTAATTGGTTTTTGAGTACGTCGAATTTGAAACGTCGTCGTTGTCGTCGTTGGGCAGTACCCTGCATGTTCTCATAATCGGCTATTTTTTTTTCATTCTCTTTACTCGTTGATGATAATAATAATATAACAACTGTGTAATAAATGGCATTATTTTATAATGACAGTAATGCGCGCTGTATAGCCTATTAGGTGTACCCAAAGCTATACTATAATACATACCTACCTACAATCATACACTTTAACAGAATAGGTAGAGAGAGAGAGAGAGGTACGGTGCATATCTGAATCTATAGGTAATATACGAGGTGCATTCGTGTATATTGCGTATGTGTGTAGTTGTACTTTACACGTTGTGTGTATTTTTCAATGTACGAGTATTTATGCGAACACGCTTGTCATTACGAACCTGCTACATGTTGTAAATCTTTACATATACAAGTTGATTTCGTTATGTGTGTTATAAAGAATAAAAACGTGCGAATGGTTTTAAATAGTTTAGTCGTAAGTATGCGTGTATTTGAAGAGCGGCGTGGCTCAGTGATATGTGTGTGCGTGTATTTTACGTGGTCAGAATTACACGGTGTATTACATTGTTTGTCATTAACGCCTTGGCATGTGTAATATACATAAAAGCTAGGACGGTGAAGAGGAGTTATAATCGTAGGCAGTAGACACACAGTGGGACCACTTCGATCCCAAAGTTAAAGGTTCCAATTTCTGCAGCCTGTACAAAGGGTGGATCAAATTTTGCTTTTTTTTTTGGGAAATTTGCCAATGGCCAGGACGTAATAGTTGCGAAAAAGCATTAAAATTATGTAATAATAAAATCAGCTCTTTGACTTGAAAAATTTTCAAAAACCTCAAAAAATCAGGAAAAAATTTGTTCGATAATTTTTTCCAAAAATTAAATTATTACACATTTTTAAACACAGAATAGTCATCGATAGCAAGTTTTTACCATTATCTCGCTATTTGGGGGTTTTCGAAAAGTCTTTTTTTTTTACCCTTTTTCACGATTTTCTTAAAGATTATGAAAAGAATTTTCTTTGAGAAACATCCTTTAGAGTACTCTGGTACGCGTATTCTTCAATGATGGTAGAGGTACAGGTATATATTGGAGTGAATAGCCGATTTCCCAAAAGACACATCTACAACCTGTACTAAATCAGTATAGCAAATTTCAATCCCCCAGCTCAATTTTAAAGGGAGACATGGAAAGGAAAAACTCGAAAAATAAGACAAATAGACCAAAAAACCACTTACTTGCGGCTGTGAAGGGTTGAAATGGGGCTGCAAAATTTGAAACAACCAAGCGGCATATTTAGCCTTTCTACTAAATCTACTTACCAAATTTCAACCACACAGCTCAATTTGGAGGAGAGATATATGAGACGTGTTGGTCTTTTTTTCGAGGTCTAAAAGCCTTAAAGCCCCCATACTTTCCCTCTTAATTGACCCACGTAGCTAATTTTTAGTTAAATTATACACTCTAGAATTTGTTTGTCGGGTGATTGAAAAATGAAAACTTTTTGCTATGTTTTCCCTGGTAGCACCCCCCCCCCCCGCCGAAATTTATAAATGACTGAATTTTGATCCAAGGTCATCCCCACTTATATAAATCTAATTCGCTATCGATTTTAGCCTATTGAACAAATTTTAGGGAATTTTCAGTAGAGTGCTAGAGAGTTGAAACTAGTTGTTTGTGCTCAAATTTATTTTATTCGTGCACACACTATTCAAATTTTATTTAAAATAACACCCTATCTTACTTATATTTTTGGAGACAAATGTATCACGGTAGCAGGTGATGACAAAAAATAATTTCATTGGGTTCTAGTATATGCTTCAAGGAACGAATTTGTGAAATTACTTTTTACCGCAAAATACTTCGAATTTATGTTAGATTCCTGTGCCTAGATGAAAATAAATCATATTCGCTACAAACGTAACGTTCCTATTTCTAATATATTTTCCCCTCTTTTTATAAAGGTAAATTTTGAAATGAATTTATATGTTTTTACATATTGCTTCTCACCCCACTTCTGAAATAGATCCGAAGCAATAATCACTTCAAAATTGTATTTAATAGCTTCAAGCACTCCTGTTTTGACACTAAAGACGATAAATTTGAGAACTTTCATATTTTGGTCCACCTTCTCCTTTCTTCCCAAATAGGCTCTGAGCAAAATTTCTATCGATATTGGATTCAACACCTTGAAGAACGCCTATTTGGACACGAAACTCAGTAAATTCAGGAAATTGCTAATTTTGTACATTCACCCCCTCCTCTAAAATGAGCTAAGAGCGAAAATGTTATCAAAATTGGATTCAATACTTTCAAGAATCCGGCCTTATTTTGATACTAAACACGATAAATTTGAGAAATTTAAAATTTTGCCTCCCTTCCCTTCCTTCTTAAATGGATAGAGAGCGAAATTTCTATCAAAGTTGGTTTCAGCATCTTAATAATCACCCCCATACTGAATTTTAGAATTTTGGCGCGCTAAATATTTTTTTTCCCACTGTGCCTCACCCCCTGCTAACTTTTAATCGTAACAGCGCAAGGGGTGAAGCAAAAACGATAGGATTGAAGCACAAACAAGCACTAACGAATTACTAATAGTTTCATGTATTTTTTTCTCTCCAATTATTTTTTAACTCTTTTTCTAAAAACTTTTTATCCAGTCCTCCATAAGCTTATCGTGTAACTCTGGGAGGGGTGGAGCACAAACGACGAGACTTGAAACACAAAGAAGCACTAACAAATTACCAGTAGTTTCAACTATTTTTTTTACTCCAATTATTTTTTCAACTCTTCCTCTAGAAGCCATTTCGCCAGTACTTCTTCAAACTTTTCCATGTAACTTCGGAACGAGTGAAGCACAAACGACCAGACTTGCAGCACAAGTAAGTACTAACGAAGTACAAACGAATGCCACTACTTTCAACTCGTTCGAAGGTGGTGATGAGGGGGCTGCCATTTCGCCAGCCACTCCACAAACTTTTCTTTGTGAATTCGGAAGGGGTGAAGCACAAACATGCACTAACGCGAACCAATTGGTGATGGTGGGGGTGCTGCTATTTCGCCAGCCTCTCCACAAACTTTTCCTGTAACTGCGGGAGGGGTGAAGCACAAACGATGGGACTTGAAGAACTAACAAGCACTAACAAATTACCAATAGTTTCAACTATTTTTTTTTACTCCAATTATTTTTTTAATCTTTCTTGTAAAAGCCATTTTGTCAGTATCTCGACAAACTTTTCTACATAACTTCAGAAGGGGTGAAGCACAAATGACTGCACTCGAACCACATTTCAGTACTCTAACGAAGCACAAAAGAGTGACACCATTTTCGACTCGTTCGGTGGTGGTGATGCAGCTTCTCCCATTTCCCCGGCCTCCCACAAACTTTTCCTGTAACTGCAGAAGGGGTGAAGCACAAACCAGCATCAACCCGGTACAAACGAATGACACCACTTTCGACCCGATTGGTGGTGGTGGTGAGGGTGCTACGATTTCGCCAGCCTCTCCACAAACATTTCCTGTAACTGTGGGAGGGGTGAAGCACAAACGACGGGACTTGAAGTACAAACAAACCTTCAACGAATTACTGATGTTTTCATCTATTTTTTTTTACTTCTATTATTTTTTGAGCCCTTCCTCTAAAAGTCATTTCGCCAGAACCCCCCCCCCCCCCTGTTAAACTTTTCTG
>FIZR01022660.1:4755-23925 GCA_900060175.1 Ferrisia virgata
AAAAAAAAAAAAAAAAAAAAAAAAAAAACACCCTGATTTATCAGCTCGATGCCTAAACCTTTTCACACCGTTAGGATAAAAAAAAGGGGCCTGGTAATTTCAAAGAGCTACCTTGGCCAGAAAATATGTACACCACAAAATGATGAACGACAGATACCCATACCTTGTTCTCTGCACATAACATATAATCGAAACACATACCACACAACGAACGTGCGATGATATTAGAAATTCTAAACTACGCCCGGAATTCTTTTACGAAATGGTGTTAATTTGATCAGCTCATTTAGTCGAACTGTTCTTTCTCTTCCTCGCTTCCAGTTCACTTCATCGTACATATTCTTCCACTCATTCATCGCTCAAGACGATACTACACCAATATTTTTAACTCGACTTATTCTTACACCTTATGGGCAAATCGACTTAATCGATTCCAATGGTCGCTAACAATATTTTACGAGAAGAAAAATAGGATAAGATGGTGAAGAGGTAAGGGGATTCAGTGAAGAAAAAGAGTCAGTGCCCTATTATGTCTGATGTACGAGTACATGGCTAACGTAAACGAGTATTTGTTGACGAGGTAAACCATTCGTAAGAGAGAAAATTATTATTTTTTTCACTTCGATGTATGATTTATGCTTAGAGAAGGGTAGGTACAGTTAGGTATATAATTTATCGATCAGTTATATATACTTCTTCGCTCGGTTACTGGTGAATCATTTGAATTAAAATCTCCTTAAAATATAAAAGAAATGATGGTACAAAAAAAAGTCCTTAATAAGCTGAAAATAATAATAGCAAGAATATATATGGGACTGTTCATTAGAGCGTTTCAATCTTAAGACTTTTTATGAAAGTTTGAGGGGAACGGAAAGTGAAAAAAAATTGAGAAATGGCGTCAAATGAACGTCGTAAGTGGTTTCTAATTTCACCCTGTCCCATCCAAAATTACTGAAAAATCGAAACAGAATTTTGAATTTTCTGGTACTAATATGACACAGTGGAACCCGTAGAACCAAAAAAAAATATTTTTTTTTGCTTTAAAAACCTAAAATTGAATTGCCAAACCGAATTTCTAAACCTTTTTTTGACCTCTTCACATCGTACTTTTTAGCCTGATTTACTACGTCATATTGTCAATTAAAACGCAGCTATTACGGTCTATTGACCTACAGCAAATGAGGAGGGAGGGGTACATCAAGAAAATCCGTTTTTTGGTCCTAGAAAAACATAATGACCATTTTTGACCATGGAAGATATTTAGTTTTATTTTATTAGTTTTTTTTTGCAACAAAAAATCATGATTACTCAGCTCGATACCGACCAATATTGATCAAATTTAGAACATACGCTTAGAGATGCTTAGACTGGTAGCATAGATTTGATAATTTAGAGTGGGGTTGACCCCGGATCAAAATTCAGTTACGCCCAAATTTGGAAGAGTGGGTGCCGAGAGGTTAAAATTGAAAAATTGTTCCTTTTTAAGTCAATCAACAGACAATCCAAAGTTGCATAACATATCCAAAAATCAGCTTCCTAAGTTAATTGGGAGAGAAGATAGGAGGGGTTTCCCACTTTTTGACCTTGAAAAAAGATTGCTTCTTCCTACCTCCCTCTTCTCTTTGAGCTAAAAAGTTCAAATTTGATATGTAGACTTGATTCGGGCCATAGATCTGCTTTTTGGGGGTTTCGAGTTTTTAGACCCACCACAACCTCTCATAACCCCGAAAATGTAGTTTTTCGAGTGATTTTTCTCATTTTATGAGTTTGTCCCAAATTGTCATTTTACAGCTTAAAAATAGGAAAAAAAAGTCGATATTTTGTATTTACCAAATAAAATTACGAAACGAAAAATAAACACTAGACATGTGATTTTACAATTAAAACCCCATAAATTTGAAAAAAAAAAGTCGTGTCAAAAAAATGTAAAATGATAAAAAAAATTGTTCAAAATGTAATGCAACGAATTAAAATAGCAAAAGTTGAAAAGGTACAGAAAAATGTTTAAAATGCCATTTTGCAACTCGATAAGTGTAAAATATCCGGAAAACTATTTTTAAATTGCTTATTTTTCGTTTTAGCGGTGTAAAATAATGAAAAAACCGATCAAATTGTCTTTTTCTTGTTAAAAAATGGAATGAAATTTCCAAAAAGTCAATATTTCACATCTGAAATATAAATTACTTTGAAAAATCGTTCAAACAAACCAAAAAACATATAAATCTGAGAAAAAAAAGTACGAAAACGTCAATTTTTTACATTTTGAATGTAAATTAATGCAAACATTACTTATAACGTCTGTTCAAAAGTATAGAGCTAGAAAAGAAAAATCATCAGATATCGTTTTTTTCCCTTCACTTTGTTGAGAAGATGACGAGCCAGACTACTCGCAACGTTTATTCAATCGACGTAAAATAAGGAAGGAAGGGTTGAAGAAAAACAGCTCACAAAATATCATTTTAAAACTCTAGACAGATTTTTATCGTTCGTACACAATTAATTATTATTTTTGAAATCATTTGTCAACGATAACCACTTGACTTCAAGACGAATTCAAACGTCGTAAAAATGTTGGTCAATATCCACTGAAAATCACTGAAATTGCAAATGAGTCGTTTGAAAAATTGCACAAACGATTTAAGAACAATTTTTATTTAATGTGAATAGTAAGTTCGTCAGTGACGTAACAACATCCGACTTGAGGGCGGTGGGGGAAGGGGGGGGGTTGCTGAACGCTTTTCCTGAAAATTAAGAATCGAGACCGAAAATTTTGTAAAATTTTGAAAGTTAAGGGACGCGTTTATAATCTCCAAGTACTCAATTTCATCGCTTTTTCGCGGTTAGGAATAAATTTTTCCTTTGAAAAAATCGCTCTGGGAGGAGGCGGGTTCGACCCCAACCCCCTTTTACACCATTGTAGTTTGTCAGCAAAAAAAAAAAAAATGCACGAAATATTTCGGCTTGCAGAGCAACAATCGATTTTTAGAGTTCATTTCAATGTCATATCATTCATACGCCTTCGAAGGTTATTTTAGAGATTGCTAATTCGAGCAAGCTTCATATAACCATTTCTTTCAGCACAAGGGATACTTTCTTATCAATTGGAAGGACGATCTTATCAATCTAAATTTCATTTATTTTATAAAATTCGCGATTATTGTACTGAAGAAAGTTTTAAAAAAATCTTTTACACTACAACTTTGATTGCAGAGCTTTCCTCGAATACAGTCGAAAAATACCTTTTGGTAAATGATGTATATCGCGTAAGCAGTAAATCAAACCGAATCGGTTGCATACAAAGGCGATACAATATGATCAGAAAACTGAAGGATAAGTATGGTTAAGTCATAAGCAACAGTAAATCTAAAATCATCAACGATTACTACAGACCTAATATTTCAGCACCTCGCTAAAGCACTGAAATTTCGTTCTTCCTTCACTTCGCTCGTTCCTAGTCCTATCATCACCATTACAGCATCATCGTACTTACATAACTGGAAGCCTCGCAGGCTGGGTCGATGATACATATACGATCGAGTTTCGACTAATTCATTTTTCACACACCACTTTTAAACCAATCACTTATCGAAAACGATTTCGTTCACCATCCCACTTCCCAACCTCCTTCGCACCAACAAAAACAACAACAACGCATCGCTACCATCACACCAATTACCATCTCAAAGGGTCGAGGCGGCCATTAAAACGAAATAAAAATTAATTAAAAAGCGCACGGCGACGAAAACGTTACGTTTGCCTTCGCTCCGCTCCGCGTCTCCGGTCTTCGCCGCCTTAGTCTAATTAGTCAATTAAAAGAAACACTGCATTCGGGTAAATGTAAGTTGAGCATTGAGATATTTCGTCTCATCGTATGCATGGTGGCGTTGCATTCGCGTCATTCGAGTTCACGACGACACAAATCACCATAAATGTCACTTTCAATCGGTACACATTCTACCTTGATTGGTCCGTCGTCGTATCGAACCATCGCAGCATCGTCTTCGTATATCACATACTATCATCATCATCATCATCGTCGTCGTCAGTTCTACGCATTCGTATTATTATTATGTAGTATTGGTTAACCGTAAAAATACCACCATTTATACGCTACACCTTTAATAGTATAATGCTGATCGCAGAATCGTCGCATGAGAGTCAATAGTTAAAGACGAAATGAACAAGAAAGAACATCGAACAGAAGTGTGAAACGCGTCTGCGTTCAAATGTTGTCTTTAGGTATACCTATACGTATAAAGAAGAAGACCTCTCTCTCACGAATCAGCCAAAGATAAATAAATAAAAAAGAAAGAAAGAAAAAAAAAAGACTGACGAAGGATACATTAGTAGTTCATTGTTTACATCGTGGTCTCGTTATTGTCTGTATCGGCCGAGGCCGGTGGTGGCCCGACGCAGAATACACCTTCATTAAGAGATACACACTTATACAGAGTCATAATGTTTCTCGGAAGCTACCTGAATTTGACGACGACAACGACGACGACGACTACAACGACAACGACAAAGAAGACAACGATTTGAATACAGGATCCTTCTAGAAGGTTAATATATTATAATGGTACTTTTATGTCTCGACTTTTACACAAATACTACCATAGTTCCTAAATAATATTCGTTTCTTCTAAAATTAGTACCGATCGATTTTCGTTTTCGATGAGAATTACGGGTAAAAAAAAAAAAAAAAAGAACTGTAAGTAATTAAAAAAAAAAAGTTACAGCCAAATACACACGCCAGAGTGTAAAGCATTCGATGTTTACATACTGGATACTGTACTGCGTAGCATATGGTTTCACCAGCAGCAACCCTCATTGCGTCTAAATTCGTGCTGTAAGACTTATCGACACATTCGTCCTAGGTACATAATATATGAGTTAAAAGCATCGTATCGTAATAAAAACCTTCGTCGTTCATTCAGACGAAACACATACGGTTTGTTAATTTGTTAACAAATAAGGGAAAAAATCCAACACCATCATCATCATCATCATCATCATCGACTACAACAACAGTCGAGAGAACTTTTCGTTTATCGCGGATGTAGATTTAGGGGCTTCTTTCGTTCATTAACAACATACACACACATACACATATTACACCGCTGGTACATAGATTTACCCTACTAATTATTATCTATAGTATTACGAAGGTAACTACGACCATATCTGTATTCAAATTTTCCCAAATTGTGATGTACACGACGACGTACGTAGCCGAAATACCGTACACTGCACGATCCAATATGGCGGACGTTTCATCACCGTAGTAATATTTCGTTACGTTTCGTCTCGTCTCGTTGTCCCAAGGCTGCGTTTATTTTCTTACGCTGATTTAATAAATTAGAAAAAAAAATTTCTTCGACGATAAAAACATTGGCCATAATCTTTGGTCAATTAATAATTTGCCAGCTAATTAGTCTCGTATAGATGTGTATGCGTGTAGTATGCTCTTTATTACGAAGCGAAAAGTACTCAATATTATACACTTACAAGCAAACTAACCGTCTCCATCGTGGTGTTTATTTTTTTTTTTTTACTATCAAATACCCCCTTCATCACTTTACTCTCACTTTCCACGATGCTATCAACGTAAAATAATATAATAAATTAACGCAACGAACCAGCGATGCGATATTTTATCATTGTGTAATAATCATACACACCAGCCTAGGTATGCCAGTAAACGCGTACATTTTGATAACAATAATTTACCAGCTATAGCTTAACCTCCCTCAATTTCACATATAAAGAAATACATATACATAAGTAAGTCAATGAAAACACTCACCCGAAACCAATACGAGTACACCAGTTGCGAATAAAATACAAACCGATCGTAATTTTCCTTGTAGTAATTCATTGCTATGAGTAATCATAACACACTCTCAATGAATACCAAAAATCAACATCAAACTGTCGAAAATTAACTTTCACACAAACAAACACACGTACAGAAGGTGCTAAGTGACCTATATCGCGTACTTTTGCAAAATGCTACTGACCAAACAAAATGCTTAACATTTAGGCAAAAAAAGGCGTTGCTTAGCGGCACAGTTTTGGTTAAACGAACGTATCGCTTAGTACATTAGTTCTCCTCCACGTCGCCCTCATCGCACGAACTTGCAAATTCTACCTGACCATCGAGAACCGCGGTACACCCAGTATTCGAGTAATTGAAATATATTTTCAGCGACTTCTTCAAGCATTTCTCGTACTACGAAGGCTACCAAATCATCTCTATCCTCCAGCTACCGTTCCAAACTCGAAGCGTGCCTAGCTGCCAATACGAATTTGCTGATGGGAAAGCAGCTTCGAAATCCGTCCAAAATTCAATCAAACTTCGTACGTCGATGAGTTTTTTTTTTTTTCATTCGTTTATATTGTCGACGCGTAGGAAAAATAAATTAAGATTTTTGCAAGGTTAAGAAACTGAAGAAAGTGGAAAAATCGAAAAGGTCAATGTTCGAGAATACGATAAAACGTTCAAGTACGTAACGTAATTGTGTGAAATTCAATTTCAATCATAACTGCGAAGTGTAGCGATATATTTTTTGAAAACTTTGCACACAGATGACTTATTTTTAAAACAAGAAAACAATAATAATAGAAAATACGGATGTGGAAAATACATTACAGTTTATATAAAATGAAATAAAACTCAATAAAATACGCAAATTTGTGAGCGTATCGTCTTACGAGACGAAAAATTATAAATGATACAACGAAATGTTGGAAATTGAAACAGAGAGAAATGAAACAAAATTACAAATTAGAAGAGTAGACTGAAATGAATACAACACATTGAATAAATTAGAAATTACCTTCCACATGTTGTCAAAATCTCATACTCAGTTCGTGCATTAAATTTATTCAAAAATGAAAATAAACACCTTATCTTCTGTACTCTTCCTTCGTACTTTCATAAGCTTTGACTACTCAATCCCTGATCTAAGAAATGGAAACAATTTCAACGTGAAAAAAATTTTCAAAATTATTTTCATAAATTCGTAACCTTCCCATTTTGAAAAAATTTCACCCAATATGTCCTTCCCGATTTGATAAAAACCATTATCTTTAAATTTTAATTAAAACAGTAAGAGTAATTCAGTAATTATCAGCTTTAAATTATGCAATAAAAATGCATTAATCAAGGTTTTAATATTTATCACTGATAAAAAACCGGTCAATTTTTTTTTTTAAATTGTAAAAACAGATGAAAGAGAAAACGGAAATTGGTCGTGGCAAATGTTCCTGTTCCGTTCGGAAAAAAAAATATGGATTTTAAAATAAAATTTATGAACCTTTTTTATGAAATACGTATACCTACAGTGCTCTTCAAAAATCGCAAAAGGGGAGAGACAGAGGACACAAACAAAATCCTTGATGGAAAATTTTAAAATTCAGCAAGAACAGGAATACGAAATTTGAAAGTTTTGTAGAGTTTCCATAAATTAATTTAGTAGAGACGTATAATGGATAAACTCCAGAAACTAAAAAGCATCTAAAAAACAACTGTTTCGGGTACGTGAGAGGATGCATTAGGTTTAAGAAGTTGAACATCTCAAAGGGAACGTTTAGCCTTACTCTCTGCATGCCAAAGTTCAAACTCGCAGCTCAATTTGAATGGGAAATATGCATGGAATTGACTCTTTGTGGATCTAAAAAAGGCGAAATCGCACACATCTCTCGTAATTGACGTGGAAGACTAATTTTTGAATTTTTTACACAACTTTCGATTCCGCGTTGATTGATTTAAAAACAATAAATTTCTAAAATTTTTGCCTCTCAGCATCAACTTTTTAAATTTTGAGCCAGAGTTACATCTAATACATGTCTGATCTGCCACCAGCCCAAGCCTACTGACAAAATTCGAGCAATTTTGGTCGAAATGACTTTTAGCCAGATTTTCTACGTCTCATATTGTCAATGAAAACGAGGCTATTACAGACTATCGACCTACGATGAGTGGGGGGGTGTCAACGAAACCCGTTTTTGGGGTTCTAGAAGACCATTGGGATATTTTTGACCATACCAGATATTGTTTCCTTTTGAATTTTACCCCCCCCCCCCTTCCGACAAGATCATTTGCTCAGCTCAATACCAACCAAAATTAACCAAAGTCGGACAGTAGGCTTGTATTGGCGAGGGATTTGATATTTTTGAGTGGGAATGAACTTGAATTAAAATTTAACCATGTCCAAATTTGGAGGAGAGGGTGTTATAGAATCAAAAGCTGTACAACATTTAAAAAATCAGTATGCTAGGTTAATTAAATGGAGGGTTTGTCATCTTTTTGACCTTGAAAACAGGCTTTTCCTCGCATAACTCGCCTCGCAAATTGAGCTAGAAAGTTGAAATTTGGTATGTACATTCTTTAGGGATTCTGGATGTGCCTTTTGAAGGTTTCGACTTTTTAGCCTCATTGCACTCCTTCATAGCTTAAAAAATGCAGTTTTTTGGCCAGTTTTCCTCATTTTTAAAGTTTGTTCCTCGCATATCTCACCTCTACCCCTTAAATTGAACCAGGAACTTGAAATTAGATGGGTACATTTAGTATAGGTTCTAGATGGGCTTTTTGAGAGATTCGACTTTTCAGACCTATTGCACTCCCTCCTAGCTTCGAAAAAATGGCTTATTTTTTGAGTTCATCCCACGCATATCTTCCCTCCTAATTTAGTTAAGAGGATCAAATTTGGCAAGTTGATTTTTTAGGATTTCTAGACGTGCCTTTTGGGGGTTTCAACTTTTCAGCCCATTTTGCATCTCTCCACAGCCTCGAAAAAGTGGTTTACTGGTCGGTTTTTCTTACTTTTCAAGTTCGGTCAACGTACATCTCCCCTCCTAATTTAGCTAGGTAGTTGAAATGTGATATGTTGATTTAGTAATTGCAGTAAGTGTGCCTTTTTCGGAGTTTAAAATATTCATTTCAATATATACCTATACTCCTATCACTTTTGAAAAAAAAACCATCCAACGAGTATCCTTTTTTTTATTCCATGATTTCGTTTACTTTAAGAAAATCAGGCTCAAAAAGACACGCCCAAAAATAATCTCAGAAGTCTTTCAGGATTTTGTTGATACACCCCCCCCTTTATCCGCTGTAAATCGATAGTTAGTCGTAGCCTGGTTTTCTTTGTCCATACTACACAGAAAAATCAGCATAAAAATCGGAAGATAAAATTTAATATGCTTTTTAATTTTATTCTCTACCTATTATCCCCTGCCCCTGCTTTATATTACATATCTTGGCAAGAAACTGTACAAGTAAATATGCTCGATACGTGTTACGGAGCTTCCAGTCTTCCACCATGAAAATTTAAGCAGCTTTTCAACTTTCAAATGTTCACTGATCGCGTTTAAAATTCGGCATCCTCTATTTATTAGAAATTTTCCTTAAACGAGTAAAAAAAAAAAATGGTATTCTATCAACAGTAAGGTCGTCGTACTACTCAAGTTCGCATTATTAATTTGACTTTTCCCATCCGCGTTTATAAAAATAAATTCCATTCTTATTCTTATTTCGTCGATCTTTTCTTAACCCAAGGGCAACTTTCGAATACCCGTTTTGG
Organism: Ferrisia virgata; assembly: GCA_900060175.1. Taxonomy (NCBI): domain Eukaryota; kingdom Metazoa; phylum Arthropoda; class Insecta; order Hemiptera; family Pseudococcidae; genus Ferrisia; species Ferrisia virgata. The sequence goes on from FIZR01022660.1 coordinate 14,343, forward strand.
TACGCGAAAATGTGAATTTTACGCGCTCCGCTCCGCTCCATCGTCACCACGTACACCTTGTTTCCTTATACATTTATCTCTTTCTATCGCGTTCGTCTTCTCGATAAATTGACTACACCTAGTGTACGTCTACGTATACACTATGGTCGAATCTTTCCACACATACGTACGCAGCATCAGATCGCAGTCTCCACGCCCCGCCGCGCACCGCACTCTGTGGGTACATTATACATACGTATGTGTACGAGTGTACCTTTCTGGGGTACACTCGTACACACATACACTTCATATACGAGTGTGGAAAATCTGTCATCTCGACAATAGCGTTCGCACAATACATTGTAATTTCACGCGTATTTCTCGCTTTAGTTCCGCTCGGTGTATAATTTTTCAAAAAGAGCTTCGTACGAATACATCGGCTACCGATATCTGGTATCTACGCATCATCACCATCATCACCACCACCGATCTCACTACCCAACTTACTCTAAAGGTACGGTAAGTACCTACTACGTACAATTGCTACGGTTTCACGAAATAAATACGAACGAAGGAACGAACGAACGAAAAAAAAAAAAAATCACAGAAAAAGATGGTACATGAGTAAGAAGGGAAGCGAAGGGGAGACGATATATAGAGAAAAACAATATGAACTATTGCTGTATGGATACTGTACACGTCATACGTACACATGTGCATCTCTCATGTACTCGTCGAGACGGTCATGGGATTAGGACAGGGCTAGGCAGGAGGAGGAGAAGGAGGTTGCACAGAAGGACGACGTGCTAACACGGAAAATTCGCCGTAAACATACACACACACATTGCCAAACCATCGATAATAGGTATCTACTACCTATACGTAGTACGCACACACTGTCTCCGGGGCAATACACTTTGGCCGCTTCAATACCTCCAGCGTTTCTAGCCAACGGTCAGCCCTGCCTGCTTATCTGTACGTATTCACTCTCACTGATCAATCTTCATGCATATTTTTTTTCTAGTACGTATCTGTACGCAAAGCTAGCGTACGAATATATCTTTTCAAGTAAAAATATTCCCTATACGTCGTCGTACGAGTACCTACATTTAAAATCAGCACCACTCTTGTGACCTCTACTGAGTCCGCAGAATGCACACAAATCACTCATTTTGGGGGGGGGGATTTACACTGAAACCATCAAGTACCAAGTATCAACTTGTTCAACGTAAGAATAGGAGCATAAATCAATTGACCACCACTTATAGGTACATACCGAGTATAAAGATCTTTTCTGTCCGTTTGGTTTGTTCGTTATGGATTCTGTCTTTCATCATATTTGTTCTTGCTGATAAACAAGTTAAACTATATACGTACAGACAAACATATATATCTATACCGCGAAGTCACATATATCGATATATCACTCGGCGGCATTTAGTCCACCTCTAAAGTATCCTTTAGCTGAAGCTTGTCTGCGTCTGGCAATTCGACTGTTCCACAATGTCTCTCTCAATTTTTTTTTTTTCAACGTGGCTGTAATGCCGATAAATTATCATGTACATATGCCATGGTACATCTACATACGCACATAAGACTATAACACGTGTACGAAAGACCAGACGTTGAAAAGGATAGAGATGTCCTCAAAAAAAAATAAAATAATAATAATAAAAATAAAATAAATGTACAGACGTAACTCTTGGTATTTAGATGTGTACATGCGATGCATGCATTTTATGTATATTTCCATAAGCGGGTTATTGTCAATTTTTTTCAATGCAACGATTTCCTAAATATGGACTCGGATGGCAATAATTTGCTAATTTATGTACGCATACGCGTATGTCAGTGAGAAATTGAGTATCTACCATCTGCACATCTGCATACATACCTCACATAACTTGTACCATAAAATATATTCATCTCAATCGACGCTCACGAGAAGTCCTGAGTATCTACTCCAGAATTAATTTGTCGCCGACAAGAAAACCTTCACATGTTCACTCGATTTAAGCTCCTGAGTACAAAGTACGTATTATTCTGTTGCATGTGGTACGGAGCTAGTTTCGAGATTCCTACCAGATACTTGAAAATTGTTCTTCATAACAAAGAACCAAACTCCTCAATTATTTATCTAATTTGGAAACTGTTCGTCGAAAAAAAGTTGATTAAAAATAGTCCTACTTATTTAAAGTGTTTTTTTTTTTTTAGTCGAGAGTCACTTTAATCAGCAATTAAGTAACACATATCTGATATAAATATGTATGAGTGTGGGTGTACCTGAGCTTCATACTGAAAAGGCATCTAAAAACATTTTTGTGCGAATTTGAAAGTGATTAACATAACTTTCAGCATTATTCCACGTATTTATTTCATTAAAAGTCATTGAAAATTGGGTGAAAATTTCGGAAAAATAAATTGAAAAATGCAGAAAATTGATCAGAAATCACGAAATAATGTAAAAAAGTTGGTGAAAATTCAACTAAATCGTGAAAAAATGGATAAAAAATCACCTAAAATTAGTTAAAGATTTGAAAAAAATGAATGAATAATTGCAAAAAATTAACTTAAATTAGAAAAAAAATCGATAAAAATCATCGAAAATTGGGTAAAAAATTGACAAAAATGGATGAAAAGCGGAAAAAATTGATCTGTCACGAAAAAAAAGTCAAAAAATAGGTGAAAATTTGACTGAAATGGGTGAAATATGCAAAAAAAAACCATAAAAAAATTTCGAAAAAATATTGAAAAATAGGTGAAGTTTGATCCAATTTATGGAAAAAAAAACTTGGAAATCAAGGTTTTGATAAAAATGGATAAAAGTGCAAAAAGTTGAAAAATAACCACAAAAAATGTTGGAAAATACATGAAAATTAACTCTAAATGTGGAAAAAATTGTTGAAAGTGATCAAAAATTGCCTCAACATTTGATGAAAATGGGTGAAAAGTGCAATAAATTGATCAAAAAATACGAAAAAATGTAGAAAAATTGATTAACATTGAAGTAAATCATGAAAAAAAATCGTTAAAAATCAACTAAAATTGGGTATACATTTGACAAAAATGGGTAAAAAATGCAGAAAATTGACCTACATTAGGAAAAAAAAAATTATTGAAAGTCATGCAAAATTTGGTAAAAATTTGACAAAAATCAGTGAAAACTGAAAAATATTGATCAAAAATCATGAAAATCTGTTGAAAATTAGGTGAAAATTCACCTACAATACGAACAAAATCGTTAAAAATGTCAATTTTTCAACATTTCGGGATTTTAAATCAATTTTTTGCATTTTAAACCCATTTTTGTAACATTTTAAATCAAATTTCACCTTTTTTCATGATTTTTGACCAATTTCTTCCATTTTTACCATTTTTTGTCACATCTTTACCCAATTTTAAAATGATTTTCAATTTTCAATTTCAGTTTAGTTTTCTGCTGTTAATCAACATTTTTTCGCCCATTCTTCTGCATTTTTAACCCATTTTTGTAACAGGTTTACCCATATTTCAATTTTTAACAATTTTTTTCACATTTTGGGTCAATTTTCACATTTACGCAGCATTTTAGTGATTTTTGGCCAATTTTCTAACATTTTCAATTCATTTTTCCCAAATTTTTACCCAAATTTCGTCAATTTTCACAATTTCTGATGGTTTATGATCAATTTCCTGACACAATTTACCCGTATTTGCCAAATTTTTATCCAACTTTTAATGATTTTTGACGATTTTGTTAATATATTCTTTAAACATCATCCTGTGAGTTATGAATACATTTTCTGTATTTTTAATCCATTTCTGTCAAATTTTCACCCAAATATCGATGATTTTCGAGGATTTTTTTCAAATTCTAAGTCAATTTTCACCTGATTTTCAAACGTTTAATTATGTTTATGCACTTTTTACCCATTTTTATTATTTTTTTTTTCGCAATTTTCATTAATTTTTCAACATCATTTCGCGATGTTTAATCAACTTTCAACACTTTTTACGCATATTTCTGTCAATTGTTTAACCAATTTTTAATGATTTTCAACGATTTTCCCCCTTATTTTTGATCAATTTTCCCAATTTTTCACCCATTTTTGTAAAATTTTTACCCAGATTTCAAATTTTTCCTCGCTGTTTAAAAAACATCGCTGATAAATCATATTCTAATATTGTTGATAATTCATAACTGTTGTGCACATTTGTTTTTAAAACGCACGAGTTTGCTTGGGCACAATCTACACATACGATCAACCATATTTCAATATCTTAAATACTTTCCGAATATCATCGAAATAGATATGCCTGAAATTTGACGCTTTCAATGTTTCATGATGTCCTAAACATCTTTCAATGTTAAAATAAACGCATTAGACCGAACTACTGTATTAGTGATAGTTTCCCTTTAAAAAATTTAGCTAATCATCTCGATAATATTCGAACTTATGCCTTTGTTTTCTTCAATTCTAGCGACTATCTCTTTTGCAATAAAAATCGAATTTTATTCAAAATTATATTTACCATTGCAGGAGATTTTCTTGAAATTAGTTTTGAACAAGTACTCACCTGAAACAAAAAGGGAAAAAAATATCCGTAAATACCATGAATATTATTTACTTAATTAAAATTACGAATCCTTATACAAAATTAATTCAATCAATAACAACTCTACAGATTATTTGAATAAGCACAGATATATTACGTACAATATTACGATGCCATTTTCGCGACATGTGCCCAACAATCTCTTACATAAATAAATCTTCGCCCAGCATCATTATCAAACCATATCTCATTCAGCACACAACATTCTTCATCAACTTACAAACGCGTTTGTATTTTGTAAATTATTCATCAGACTGGCACACACCTCGTCACAGCTCACAGGTACCATTTGCATTAAACCAGATTACGTTTTACATTTACCTAAACTATACCATCCATACAGGACGAGCAACAACAATATGCAGATGTACACACACACACAGACTGAAGCTAAGTACACAGATCTAAGGTACCAAAGTGATACGTAATAGCTCTACGTACGTATAACGCGAAATCCTAATCCAAGTCCGACTCAACAGACAACCTGGACAGATTACGATTAGCCTGCTTGCGCTTATACGATCATGGCATGGCACCAGTTTAATGCACTAGGCACGTCGTCATCATCATCATCATCCTCTTACTCTGTTTCAATGGTTATAGTATTCGTCTACGCTGTACGCAGCGTACAGTGTATATTCTTAATTACGAGCTGGTCGCATCTCCAGAGTCGAGAAACAAACGAGTACCCATAGTATCTAATCCAACTACCTATAAGTACCGAGAGGTATGTGTATAAATGTAGCCAAAGTGCATTTCCGTGTCTATACCGATCGTAATGCATCTATATACACAGAGTTAGAACTTCAACTAAGGAGGTTTGTACGCGAACTAACCTTATAATGTTTACAAATGAGTATATGTACATACAAACATACACCCACACACACACTGTAGCTACACACAGATATACCATAGGCTTATGGTACCTCTCTACCTATACCTATACAAGATACCCACCGTACAGTACTCCTGTCTTTAATTTTTTACCACTTTTCTTATCTAACGTACCACCGTGCAGTGTGTGTCTGTGTGTGTGTGTGTACTACATAGAAAACTTCATACCGTATATAGTCTAGAAGGGTGAGACGGGAACGTTAAAAGCGTCATTACAGGTAGTATATTCACACCATCGTATCCATCGTTGCTACCATTTGCTTGCCAGTGGTTCGCAACGAAGTATCAAGAATATTTTGAAACTTCGCGTACATTTCAGCTGTACCACTTTAGTATTGGTATTTGAAAAAATTCATCAATCACGAAGGCGCATGTACCTCGTGCAACCTATCAGATTTTTCGACCAACAAAAAATCCAGGCCCTTAATCAATATCACACAACATTCAGCTGAGTAACACAAGATCCATGTAAATGAACAATAAAAACATATCGTTCCACAAGGTGATAATTTTTCTCCGCATAGGTACGTACATATACATGTAGATAGCTCGAATATAGGAAAACAATTGAGATACACTGGTCTAGACACGTTCAAATTAGCCTCGTTATCATTTGCATTAAATTTTAATCGCGTCGTATTTGTAAACGTCGCGTCGCTGATCGTCCTCACAAACGTACCCAATCCAACGAGAAGGTATATCACTGAGATGCGTTTACATTATGAAAACCTCGTCTCGTTAAATCATTCTCTCTTATTTTGCGTTCGCTTACATGAATGTATATCGTTTTCGGAAGCAATACTACATATTTGGCTACTTCCTGCCTATTCTCATCGATGAGTCATAAAATTCGTAGTAAAATATCCATCGTAATACATATACATATGTGGATCAATAATCATCCATAAGTTACTGATTCGTATCCGGAGATAAGATCGATTTGAAAAATACGAAAAAATGGGAAACGAAATCTAAACAAGATATTCATTCTCTACAGCTTCGAGACGAAAAAAAAATCTGACATTCGGGAAGGAAAAAATACCAACAAGTATACCTCGTTAATAAAAATATCTCCGACATATGCGTGCGAGTTACACCAGTCGCTAGACTCTTGTCTTATATTAGTTTGATTAATTAATCAAAATATTCGTACAAAATTAAGGCGTTAAAAAACTAGTTCCAACGTCGAAGAAACAAATAATAATTATCGCATGTGTAGTTAGCCAGAGTAAATAGACTGCGTGCGGTGCTGCTGGCATCTCGCATTCAACTACATACAATATACAGCAGAGGGGAGGGGAGGGGGAGAACCGCGCACGCACATAGTTTAGCTATCTTCTTTATACACTCTTATACGTATGTAGCTGTAGTACCTAGCTACCTGTGTACCTAGCTATCTACTCGCTACTTGGAATATTTCTATTCCGAAAAAAAAATCAACAAAATTAATAAAAACCTAGCTAACCGTATAATTTGAATAATTTGCGTGAAAAAATAAAGAAAAGAACCGCAGTACATATTATATTGTATAGAAGTGGAAAAAAAAAAAAAAGGTGAGAAAAAAAGTAAACTCGTTTAATAAGCACCTGTTGAACTGAACGATAGCGACGCGAACCGCGTCTCAACTCGAACGTCACTCGGTCGTTTTAAATGCTATAATATTTATACTGCATTAAAAAAAAAATTGCGCATAAATTATCAAGCAGCTTAATCTTGTCAAAAAAACCTATATTAATTTGTCAATTCCGAAACCATTGCGAATAAATCATTACGTCGTAATTGCGACCAAAACATGTTTAATGTTTCATTCGCGTAGCCACTGGCATTTTAATATAAACCATGGTAACGTGCATGTTGAATGCAATGCCAAAATGAATGAATACGGTGAAGGGGTGAAGGGAGAGAGAGAGATGAAGAGATTTTTCGTTAAAATTATAACGAGTACTTGAAAAAATAATTATATTTTCTTGCAGTACAGAATCGCAAAAAAAAAATGCACTCTAGCTCCGAGCAAAGTAAGCAGGTCCCCAATAATAAAGCTCGTACTTTGTTCCTTTGGTTTGACCTCGTCTAAAAACCACGCAATTTTCAAATTGAACTTTGAACTTGGATGAATTTTTTCAAAAAAAATTTGTTAGGCTGATTTTTTGAAAGAAACTTTGCCTATACTCGAACTAACACGCTTATTTTTGTTCTAAAGTTATGGGTAAGTAAAAATTTTGGCACGCAGATGGTAGGTGGTGAAAATTGAAAAAATATATATATTTTTTTAAATGAATAGAAAATTGGAAAATGCATGACATATCCGAAAACCGAGCCTCTAAGCAATTAGAACCCTAGAATTCCATCATTAATAACTTTTTTGATTTTTGCTCAACTCTACAGGCTCCATTGGTCAGCCTTCACGATTGAAACTTGATAGATGTAGATGAATAGAATGTTCAGTCAGACCCCCAAGGTGTGCGGATGATGGATGAAGAGCACATTCAACTATTCATCTTTTACTCTACTCCCCCTCTCACCTCTCACACAATCTTACGACTCTTACGGACCTGTTCAAAATATTCGCTGAATGACATTGAAAATAGATTTTCTGCGAACAGCGATAAATAGAGATACAAGTAAGAGAAAGTATGAAGTAAAAACTAGGTTAGGCCAAATTTTGCATTTTCAGGAAATTTTCTACCGGGGGGGTCGCAATAGTAGTAAGACGACCTCAAAAGAATATGGAAAAAACTTCAGCCACCCAACTCAATCTTATTAATTGGCAAAACTCGCCTTAATTAAAGCTGAAAATTTTGAAAATTTTCAAAAAATTTAGCAAACAATTTTTTTTTTAATTGGAAATTTTTACCATAAACGGAACTATTATACATATTTGAACTCGAAATAATCATTGTTGAGAAATTTTTGCCATTTCCCCTTTTTTCACGGGTTTTTAGAAAATGTCATTTTTCTACGTTTTTTCACGATTTTCTGAAGAACCAAGAAGGAAATTTTTTTTTTTGAGAAATGCCTCTCTGAAACGGATGCAGTTCATCAATTTTAGATGATTGAACGCAATATTTCAATTTTATTCCTAACAGACGATTTTTCAAGGTCACTCAAAAAATTTGTTAAACATTTAGAAAATGATTTTTCGAAAAAAATTTCATCACAAGGGACACCTTTCATCTATTCTAGACTCTCGAAAGTACTAAAATTTTGCGCTCTATCATCTAAAATTCATGTTCTAAATCAAGTTTAGGGGAGTGTTTCTCAAAAAAAATTTTTTTCGTGGTTTTTCAGAAAATCCTGAAAAAATGCAAAAAGTTACATTTTTTAAAAACCCCTGAAAAAGAGGGAAATGACAAAAATTTCCCACAGAGATTATTTTAAATTCAAATATATAGAATAAGTCCATTTTTGGAAAAAATTTTCAACAAAATTTTTCAATCAATTTTTTGAAAATTTTTAATAATTTTTAAACCTTTAAGGAAGTTTTGCAAATTTAAAAAAATTGAGTGGAGGGGTGAAATTTTTACTGCAACTTTTTGCAAATATTGTGACCTTGCCTTGCTGTATACAGATTTCAAAAAAAAAAAAAAAAAAAAAAAAATTGGTCCACTCTAGTACACTCTGATGAGAAATAAATATCAAACCTTATTTGTGTATTGATGAATTATTCATTTAGAATTTTCTACTCAAAGCAAAGGGATGAAAGAGGCTCATATCACGTCTATGTGGAACTATACGTGGAATTACGTGGTAACCTTAAAATTTGTACTTAAGACATTAAAGCTTTTCCTAACGATCCAACTCAATAGAATGAGCACTTCTGCTCTCATGTAACAAGTAACGATATGAAAACAGGTTCATATAAATTCTGTACCTGGCTGATTGAAAACCTTACCAAACTTAAACAGCCCATAAATAACTTGGAATCATTATCTTTTCTCCTACTAGCATGCTCAAAAAAATAACTCTTGATTGCTTGGTAAATGTTATAAAAAGTACCAACATTTCCATTCATTGAAATCATACATCATTGTCGTCAAAATAAGTACTTCACAGCAAATACACACGAGCTACACCCCCCCCCCCCATGTAGTTTTTTCCTGTATCTCTTTCA
>FIZR01022661.1:0-27926 GCA_900060175.1 Ferrisia virgata
GTTTTCATCCATTTTTAACCGGATATTTTCCTAGAGAAAAGAAGGTTTATTTAACATTTTTTTTTGTGATTTTTGATCAGTTTTTTGCCCTTTTTTTCCCAATTTTGTAATATTTTACACCATTTTCAATAATTTTTAATCACATTTTGTCGATTTTTCAATTCTTTTTTAACATTTTTTCGTGATTTTGATCAATTTTTTTATACTTCTTATCCAATTTTATAACGAAATTTTCGACGATCTTCAACAATTATATCTCTAATTATATCTCTATTTAGGTCAATTTTCACTCAACTTTCTACATTTTTTTATGATTTTTGATCAGTTTTCTGCACAGTTTACTCATTTCGACTAACTTTTTGCCCAATTTTAGATGATTTTTAAGATTTTTTTGTGCTTTTTGATCAATTTGCTGCACTTCTAACCCATTTTTGTCAGTTTTTTACCAAATTTTCAATGATTTTCAAAGATCCAAAAAAATTTACCGATGAATCGATTTTATAATCTAGGCGAATTGACTTGATATCAAATGTTGAATACCGAGCATTAGAAACTGTAATGATTTTCGACATTTATTCTGTAAATTTAAAAATTTTGATTTTAGCGTTACGTATCCTATCCATGATGTAGAATTTTTCTCCGAATGGTAAAAATGTCTTAAATTTTTACAAAATCGCTGCTTATCAGAGAAATTTTGAGTATTTATTTGAATTCAACGTGATAAATTCATTCGGGTTAACCATTTTCATCAAAATTTCAACTTGATAGAGAAATATTGAAAACATATTTGGATTCGGCGTGTAAAATACACCAGATTTGGGAAATTCGAGTTCTATACAACAGAAAAAGTTGTTTTTTGTTTCAGACCATTGGATCTTCTCAAATTCAAAATTTTTTCATAATTTCTTCTCTTGTATCGTGTAATTTTTTTTCATTAATTTTATTGTTTCGCACTTTAATGAATTGTTTTCGATTTTTTTGCTCGATTTTTAACAAAATTTTCATATTTCCTTTTTCCAGTCTGTTAGGTAAATTTCCAGTTTTTTTCAATATTTTCGTGATTTTGAGTAAATTTTTCTGTACTCTTACCCATTTTTTTTTTTTGGCACTTCTGTGCAAGTTTTAATAATTTTGCCATTTTTTCCCTATATTTTTGACTTTAGAACCATCTCCATGAAGAATTTCTTACGCTTTCTTTAAAATTGATTGATATCTATCTACTTGTTTTCTTTTTATGTTCTTCCTGTTGCTCGGTCGATTTCTATATTTGATGTCACTTCGAAAAAAAAACATTGTTACTAATCGGAAAACCGTCGTATTATGGAAATGACGAATTTTTCTTGGTTTTGAAACGGATACGAATTCATGTGCGGTCTACATCTTTCTATTTCACATTGTGCGACTAAAAATTACATAATGTCTCCGGTAATTACTCACATTAGTACCGGATGACTTGGTAAATAAGTATTCATTCGATGTACACGCGTATTTTGCCGTTTGTTTATTACTTTTTTTTTTTTTTAATTTTTATTTTACAAATTACGAGTATTGAAACAAAAAGCGAGGAAATTTTTGCGCAATTTTCGTCTTTTAATTACTAGGAAACCACGTGGTTGTGGCGACAGCGCGGTTTATCGAGTCATCGATAGTATTCTCAGCAGCATCCCGACCTCGTACTCGTTGTGATTTATATGAATGGTAAATAACCTCGCGGAGAGCCTAAATAGTGAAAAAAAAAAAAAAACATTATTAAAGGAAAGGAACCGAAATTAAAAACAAAAATACACGATAATTACAACGTAGTTCATATATATATATACGTAGAGGTACTTTGGTATTAAAGTCATCTAACATTACGTAAACTATGGTACCTATACGACGACGATATCCCGTCGTTTTTATCAAATTATTATACCGCATCGGGCGTATTTCTATGTATGTATTATTAAATTCTGATAATCATTACCCGAAGGAGGTAAAAGTACATAGATATATACGTAGTCTATATACTGCGTGTTTTTTTTTTTTTTTTAGTAACGTTCCATCTTTTGAAAAACAATTAAAATACGCAGGAAAAGAGATAGAGGCGAAGAAAAAGAAAAAAAAAACGCTTCGTCGTCTTTACACCTGAAGCGCAATTACCAATCTTCGGACGCTCGTTTATGACGATTAAACGAATAATAAAATACAATAAAAATGACGACGTTATAGTATAGCGTAGGATGAACGAGGTGAAGGTGTGTGCACTGCAGAAGGGAGGGGTGTAATGAGCGAGGGGCTAAATAAGTACATAGAAAGAAATCAAACAGCGATAGCGCACGTATGACGTCCATTGTAGCGAAGAATTTGTTCTAAATCAGGCTGGTTGGTATTGAATTACTCGTAGGTACTTTCTCTGATGCTCGATGCTTCGATCTTGGATTCATTTATATAAAAGCTGCCGAATTAAGTATGTGGTGAGAGCCGAGAGGTGATGATTTTCGCATAACTATTAGCGCCAAGTTCTTGGGTAATTTAATGTAGCCTATGTACGAGTATAGATGTAATAATTATGTAATTAATGGATCTAAAAAAGGTACAACGGAAAGGTATTCCTTTGGAAAAATCGTTTAAATTTATTACATTCAGAGTGTACGATGATTGATGTGAGATTCGAAAAAGGTTGCAAGTGAATTGAACTAGTAATACCTATGTATTATGGGTCAATTAATCTATGATGTACTCCTACATACTAAGTGTGGAAGTATTTAAAATGAGATGATTTTGTTGTTTTATAAGGAATTGGTAAAAAAATTGACCGGATCTATGCATCATTCACGTTTATATAATGTTTTATTCCGCAATAAGTGAAATGCTTCGCGAAAGATTCATTACAAAATTCGTAAGTCGTTCGCAAATGATTTGATTCTATATGAACAAGTCAGTCGTTCGCCAACGTTTCATTCAACCGAAGATGATTCACATGAACAAATTCAAAATATTTCGATTCAGTTCAGGTTTCATGTTGCAGCATATCCTATTCGTTCGCTAACAATTCGATTCTGAAAGTAGCAATTCATTCATGTGAATGGCGATTGCCAGTTGAGTTGAAAATTTCACGATTTTTTGCATTAAATCAATTTTATAGCATTTAGTATATCAATTCGTTTGTGAACGATACGTTTCCCATCAAGTAATTCGTTCACGAACGGCGTGTTTAAACTAAGGGGACAAGTAGTCGGAGAAAATCCAAGAATTTCACATTGAGTTCATGTGATAGCATATCAGTTCGTCCGCGAACGAATCATTTTAAAAGAAGTAATTCGTTCCAATAAAGAGCAGCTTGTATGAAGAAATTCATAGTGTTTCAATTCGTTCGTGAACGATTTGTTACCCAATGAGTCATTTGCTGGCGAAAAGATCGTTCAACGAAAAGGATATTTCTCTGAAAAAATTCACGATTTTCACATCAATTTCACCTTATAGTGTATCAGTTCGTTCTTTGAACGACTCTTTTCCAAATGAACAAATCATTCACGAACGAATTGTTCAAAAAAGGGAAGTTTCTCTGAAGAAATTCATGATTTTTATAATAAATTTAAGTTATAGCATTTCAATTCGTTCGTGAACGATTTGTTACCCGATGAGTCATTTGCTCGTGAAAAAATTGTTGAACAAAAAGTACATTTCTGTGCTGAAATTTACGATTTTCACATTAATTTCACGTTAGAGCATATCAAATCGTTCTTGAACGAACAAATCGTTCACGAACGAATTGTTCCAAAAAGGGCAGTTTATCTGAATAAAGTCATGATTTTCGTAATAAATTCAAGTTATAGCGTTTCAATTCGTTCATGAACGATTCGTTTCTGAACGAGCAAATCGTTCACGTATGATTCGTTTCTGAACGAGCAAATCGTTCACGAACGAATTGTTCAAAAAGGGCAGTTTCTCTGAAGAAATTCATAATTTTCACATTTATTTCATGTTATGCTACATCGGTTCGTTCTTGAACGATTTGTTTCTAAAAGGGTAAATCATTCAGAAAGGGGCAGTTTCTCTGAAGAAATTCACGATTTTTACAATTTCACGTTATAGTATGGCGGCGATTCGTTCAAATACAAGACACTGTTTTATGAAAGTGAAAGTAAAAACAATTTATTCGTTCAAAAATAGATCAGTTCGTTCGTGAACGATTCTTCCCATGAAGTTTTTTCTTGTACGGAATTGGAGCTATTCTGGAACTTGTACGGACTCTTTTCAGAGTCTGATTACCGAGCTGGAGGATAATATTGAAAATGGAAGAAGCCAGGCTTTGAAGTCGAAGATCGATGTTCAGAATAGCGGTGCCTGGCTTCGGAGTCTGAACTCAATATTGAAAATGAACGAAGCTCTCTCCTTACCGAGAATCTGTGTTCTAAAATGAGTTGAGCTCCGACGACGAGATTCAACTTTTTTTGAACTTGAAGCAAATTAAAATAAATTTGTATACCAAATTTTAATTTCCTAGCTTAATTGAGAGGGGGGGGGGAGGTATACGAGTAACAAAGTCAAAATATAAGAAAGCCCCTTCAAAAAACCACACAAGAAGCACAATGGGTTTGAAAAGTCGAAACCCCCAAAAATCCCATTTATGGTCCGTACTAAGTCTACATAGCAAATTTTAACTCCTAAGCTCAATTTGTGGGGGAGAGAAAGGGAAGGGGGCGGCCCTTTTTCAAAGTTAAAAAGGGGGAAACCCTCGTATCTAGCTTCCTAATCGACCTAGAAGGCTGATTTTTTTATACGTTACATAACATTCGATGGACTATCGATGTGCAACCCCTTAGCACCCCCTTCCACGAATTTGATACCCGAGGTCATTCACATTTCAGAATATCAAATTCGCTGCCAATCGAGAAGCCCATTCACCAATGTAATCGATTTTGGTCTGTACCAAGTTGAGCAAATAATTTTTCATTTCTGAAAAAAAAATTCGAAAATGAAAACAAATATCTGACTTAGCTAAAGATGGTTGTAAAGTGTCTTCGAGGACCACAAAACGGATTTTATTGATATTCCTCCTCCTGCCCCCCCCGCTCATCCACTGTAAGTCGATGGACCTTAACAGTGTGGCTTTTGTTGGCAATATGACGTAGAAAATTACGCTAAAAGTCGAATGTGAAACCGTTGAGTTGATTTTCGATCAAGTTGTTGATTTTCAAATGGTTATCTCTGCCAGCCGTAGATGCTGGCAGAGTCTCTTGAAGCCTAATCTTTGGACTGCAGAATGAAGCCAAGCAAAATATTATATCAAGTTCAGTAACGCGAGCTGAAGTCCTCCAAAATATAAAATGTACTAAATTCCCAACAACTTCCAAGCACGAAAGTCTGGATTTTATCAAGAACCGTTCACTGCATCAAAAATTGAAAGGCACAATATCGAATGTAAATATTTTTCTCTGCGTGAATCTCACGTTACCGAATAAACACAAAAAAATGTGATTTTCAATATTCAGAAAATAATTCTGCTGCAAAATCTTTAACAAATTAAGAACTACGTTAATTGACTTCCGTCCATGTAAATGAAATATCCAACGATATTCATTATCACAAAATAAACATCTCCGGGAAGAGGGAGGGAAAAAACCGTTTCAAAAAATATTTTCGACTCGTATAAATGGAAAAAAATGCATTCGTCTCTCCCTCAAAAAATGCTGACAGATTTCAACTAAAATTCTACCATTGTTCAAAGATTGATGAAAAATTTTCATAATTATTTTATTTGCGATTTTTAATTTTTTTTTTGTCAAATTGGATACTCTTAAAAAATAATAAAGCAAAAGGATTCGAATTTCTCTGGCTAAAAATTCACCTTTGAGCACCTTGTAAATATTCGGTAGCTGCGTACAAAGTACATCTATAAATTATTTCGTCGAAAGGTAACCGAGCCAAAACTAATCATCATAGTGTACGAGTATGAATTTATATTGGTAACGGTGAAAGCCTTATTTGGACACATTTACCACAAAAGCCTGGTAGCCAATTTCATTAACCAATTGCGAAAATTTTCGTTGGTAGCCATGGTCGTTATTCTAATTACAGCGCGACAATCACGATCGCAGTGTAAATGGATGGCTCCGTATACGCGATTAATTATCGGTAATAAAACTTTCATTTGAAAGTTCATCGTATAGAGAGGTATGGTGTATTGTGGGTATGAAGTACATATATACATACGTCATAGCGTATAGTGCAGTACGTTTTGTTTCGAACGAGGTGAAAGAGCACATGACCATAAGAAGACCATTCAATACATGGTACAGGTACAGCTGGTATAGGAGCGAATACACAGTAGCCGAAGCCAACCCATCGTACAGTATAATATTGTTGTCGATTGAGGAGGAAGATGTGTGTAATTTTTAATCGTTTCGTTTCGGGCAACATTGTTTATATAGTTAAAGGCGCTAATAAGCGAGGCATATCGTATATACTTACGTACATAAAAAAAGGCTTTATGCGCTTATTTTGCACACAAAAACACATACACGTGAATCGCTTTCTCCATGGTTCACATGGGACATTTGGCACGTCCAGCGTGAAATTTTTTCTTATACATATTTTGTCACGTGTGTTTAACGAAAGATCGTGCGTGCGATTGCATCTTATTTATATTATTTTCTCGTATACTTACGTATCTCTCTGTGTATACTACGTAGAACTTGCGCCTGCCTCTATAGCTTCCTCAGCTACCTATCTTCTTAATATACTTTATTATAACTTACTTATTCATAATTTTTTTTTTTTTTTTTTTTTTCGTTTGTCTCATTTTCTCCGTAGGTAAAAATAAACCTGCCACTATTGTTGTACGAGTCGGAAATAATAGACCGGATTTGGGAACAAATCCTATATGCAACAGATTCACCGGATTTTTAGAAGAAGGAAAACCACTATTCCTGCCTTGTAATCCTCCGATGCCAGGAGCATTCGTCAGCGTGCATTTAGAAAGTGCCTCGAATCAGAATCAACTATCGATATGTGAAACTTTCGTGTATACTGATCAAGTAAGTACTGTAGTGTACAATGTACATCTTTACTTAGATATGTCGAAGCCTTTAGGCGAATTTTTCCTACGTCTCAAGGTCCACCCGGTACCCAGATTAATGAGTATTTTAAGCACATATTATAGTTTGTGTGTACAATAAAAAACGATATGCATGTACATCACGTGAATGTAATAGAGTTAACTGATCGATTTGATGGAGATGGACCATCATGGATGTCTCGACGGGTGTCTATATGGTACATCTCGTCGATAAGACGTGATGAGTCATTGAGATAAATGTTGAACGTGTGCGAGGTTTCGGAAGGATGAGCAATGGAATGCTTTTTGGAGTTATTAAATACATTATCGTTTGAGTATTAGATTTAAATTGATGCGGCGATGTTTCGTTGATGACTTGATAAGTAGAAGAAAAAAACAGGAGGGGGGAGGGAAGCTTCGCGTTGCGATGCTTTCGGAGTTTAGGTTTTCCTCTTGTCCACGTCCCTAATTCATCGTACAGGTTTTGAATACATCATATCAATATTTTAGAGTGATACACCGTTTGGTTCCTGCGGGCTCTGTGAGATTTTTTGTTGGTCAGTGGTAGGTTAAAATTTTAGAGGAAACTAAGGTCTTCTACCTTTATCCCCCCCCCCCAAAGGCTACGTTGGAATGAACCAAGCGAAGCGAGGGCGAAAATTTTGTAAAATTTCAAGGATAAGAAATGGAAAATGAACTTTTTGACGTATTTTTAATCTTTAAGTGTTGAATTTGGTTGTTTTATACTTGGAAATTTGATTTTCAAATATGCGTCTCGTTTACTCGTACACAATTGCGTTTGTACATGTTTGCAGGATTTTTAGCGGGTGGGGGATGTCTCCTCCCCTCCACCCCAAATATCCCATATGTAAAATTTGTTCAAATCATGGTTTGGAATGGTATACCCTTGCAGCAGGTAACTTTTGCACCATTTTTAGTTATATACAAAATTTGCATATCTTGATCTTTTGAAGGGGCTCATGAAATTCAAACGAGTGCTACTCCTTTGATAATGGATATAGGCAAATTGTATATATAACAAAATTTGTAGGAAAAATTTTTGTCTACCAAGTCCGCTACTTGGACTGATGGTCAGATCGAAATTTTGTAATTGCTGAGTTGTTAAATTTTTACATGCCTATACAGCGCCACATATGGGGAAAAGAGAAGTCAGACTATTATAGTAGAACTCATGCCTGCCTGTACTACACATCTATGTACTAAGGTCGTTCCTTAAGTATATGAAGTCTGTAGTAGATTATGTCCAAAATTTTATCTGACATCGTGCTTACCAAATTATTGCTTTAAACTCAATAATTAATATACTTGGTCTCGATTGACTATTAATAATTTATTAACAGAATAAACAAATGTACGATAGGTACATTGTATCGTACCTGGAATTAGACATTCGTTGCTTTAATAATTAGGAACGATAAAATAAAAATACTGGAATTAGACCATGCTATAAATATAAAGAATCGAATTCGTATCTAGATATGTAAACCTTTTTTCTTTTTTACTGCGAAGGAATTCCAGAACTGAGGTGAGCATTCGCCGGTAATGATCCTAATTCGCCCTTCAGCTTAGTAACAGCATCTACGTAAAAATCAATACTATAAAATATTTTTAAAAAAGGTACAAAATTAGACTAGCTGTTTCTAAAACGTTCTAATAGTAATTCTCATTTAGTCACAATTAATAAAATAGTTCTCGTGCCACTTTACCTAAATATCAACTCGACTTTTTTTTTAAATACTAAGTAAAATTTGGTTGATAAAGAGGCTTGTATTACTTGACTGATTATCAAATTATGATTACATTAAGCTTCGGAAGTAGTCACTTTTTTCTCAAAAAGTTGATATTTGGTGACTATTTCAAAATTATTTCTTGAAAAAAATAACCAAATTCGTAGCGTTTACATTCAGCTTCCTAGCTACAATCCACGCCTACGTATAAGTTTTAAAATTTGATTTTTAAGTAAAATAATATAGGTACCTGATATTGGAATCGTCTGACCTGAAAAAATGAATTAGTATTTAAATCTTAATTGAACTGTATTAAAAAAAAATTATCGATTCAAAATGCATGTTACAAAATGGTACGTAGTCCTACTTACCAGAAGAAAAAGACGTTTCATAAGTGCACAAAGCACCTGAAAAATGGAAAATTATACAATCTCGTACCTATCCGTCGTGCAAATGTTGTCAGTGTGGTGTGTCATGTGACACGTCATTTTCAAGTCAGTACACTTTAAATACCGCTTTAAAAATTTTCAATCAAGCAGAATAATGACTGTTCCTCCCACTTTAATAGGCATTGCAATTACTGTGTCAATTTTAAATCAGAGAAATACCATCAGTATTCTATTGCACAAAAGTGGTATACTTTTGACGAATTCTTGAGTTTTAGGCGACACTTGAATGACACGTTACTGGCGAACTTTTGACGCATATTTGTTGACACTATCAATGGAGCACAGATATGTTCTAAGCTTTGGCATTTTTGTTGACACATTAATGACGTATAAAAGACATATTTCTAACGCTTTTAAGATTATATTCTATTGGCATGAATAAGACATGAAATTGATGTTTCAGCTGGCACATTTGCGGCTTACAAGTGGCATATTTCTGACATACCTAGTGTAGCGCTATCGTGGCACAAATGTGTCGTATGATTGGTGCTTTTGTTGGTACTTTAATGACATGTACGTGACAGACTTTCATTTTGTGACTTGGTAGTGACATATTATTGACAATGTTATAGCACCTTTCTGACACAGTTGCAGCGTACTTTTAACTTCGATTTGGCAGTGCACCAATGCCATATGAATGACATCCGGCATGCTTCTGACTTGATTATGACACTAGTGTGACTTTGAAGTGGCACACTTCTGACAACATTATGACACCATTCTAGTACAGCTCTGGAATGATTCTGACACTATTCTGACACATTTATGGCGTGCTTTTGACACTAGTTTGGCCTTATTTCTGATACGACTGTGACATATTTTTGACACTGATGAAAATATGTCACAATTGTGTCAGAAATGTTCCGAAGTAGTTTCAAAATCACGCCACAAATATGTCAGAGTAGTGTCAGAAGCATATCAGAATGGTGTCGTAATGTTGTCAGAAGCATATCAGAATGGTGTCGTAATGTTGTCAGAAGCATTCCAGAACTGTGTCAGAATGATGTCATGATATTGTCAGAAATATACTACTCCTAAGTCACATTAGTGTCATAATCAAGTCAAAAGCATGTCAAATGTTATTCATATGGCAATAGTGTACTGCCAAAACAGAGCATTCATTAGTGGTATAATCAAGTCAAAAGCATTTCATTATTATGTCAATAGTGTACCATCAATGTTCCAATACCTTGACAAGTAAATCTCATATCATCGTCAGGACCAAAAAATGAAGTAGTTAATGCCCATTAGGTCTTCTTATGTTGACTGCCACAGTAGCTGAATTGATAAAGAAATCGATTTTTAACTAAGAGGATCAAGCTTCAAATCCCACCATCGGCAAAAAAAATTGTTTGTCATTAAAACGTCACAGTAACGTCATAGCCATGTCATAATGAAGTCATTTTGGAGTCATCCCAGTGCTACAATTGCGCTATTTCAATGTCACTGTCATGAGTTTGGCAAACATTTAGTGATCTCGGATTGGCTGAAGCATTGCCAGAAGTGTGCTATTTTTGCTGTCAGAAGTCTTACGTCAGAACTGTGTCATGTGACACTACTTATCCTGACATCATTTGCACGGCGGGTATAGCAGGACTATCTACTCGCTTTAGTATTACATTACGTTAAAAAATGAACTTGCTCATTAATTTAAGTTGTCTTGGTTTATCCTGTTGAGAACTGTAATAACTAGCGTTTTGAAAGTAATATTGATATTGATTAAAGGTGTTCAAAGCGGCGCTCGATAAAGAGGGCATATCTGTAAAAATTTGAACATTTTTTCGAAGAATATCCGATGAATGAGTTTGTAATGTTACTCTTGTTATTATGTAGGTCTAATTACCTTTAATAGTCCCTGAAACAAATTAACACACGTACTCGAATTAACATTTGTGGCTGATATCGTTGTATAGAAAAAATTATGTAAAATACTTACTATTTTTGCTGAAAGCAGTTAAAAGACCTTTTACGTAGTCCGTATTTTCGCCACCAATAACATCGATGAATGCTGCAAATAACGTTTCTAAATTTTTCTTAGCATCAGATAATTCATCGGCTCTGCTTGACTTCAATATACCTAATAAAGCAGAATAGAATATTTTTGATAAATGAACGTATTATTTTGAAAAATTTTTAAACTTTTAAAAAATAATTTGAATTTTTAGAACATTTACCGATAGTTATTATTACGATGAGACCGAAGATTGTTGCAAATTTCGACATTATTTGAAATGACTCGAGGTTTTTTATGTTTCCTTTGAAGAAGATCTTACTTCGAAGAAGTATTATAACGGAATGAAACCGCGCTTTTCCGCTTCGCTCCTTGCGATCTTCGTTGCGGTACGTGAAAAATGCATCGGCATATATTGAATCAAACGAAAATTGAAGTATATTGTAGAATTTTAAGTGTTTAAGCGGTTCAGCTGCTTGTATTCTTTATGGTGACTGAAATTTGTATGCACTGTCGACTATGTACCTAGCCACCAACGTATGTGATATTTTCCCTACACCTAGTTATTTCTTTGTTTATTCAGGTTGAATAATCGAATTCATATCTTAAGACATTATTCGTGTTGTGTTTTGTAGTTACATAGTATACAGCTGAAAATTTTTCGCGACTTACAAAAAAAAACAATTTGAACACATGCGAAAAAAATATTTTTTGTACTAGCTACAGCTTTGCGATGTTAACATTTAATCGACTGCTGCAATATCATCTAGAATTTTTTTCGTAGCATTAAAATTTTGATTTAGCTACGTGCATGTTTGTAGATTTATGGACATGCACTTATAAGCAGTGAGGGGCCAAAATGGGAACCAAAAATTTGAGCGAAAATTGAAAGCCCGAATTTACGTTGAGCATGTTCAAATTAATCGAAAAGCGCTTGTAGACCATTTTTTTGGATTGCTTTGAGGGTGAATAAAAATTCTAATTTTGTTCAAAAAAGAAAAATCAATTCTTCTTTGGAAAAGAACCTTTTCAAATATTCCTTAAAACGTCCCCCAAAAAAAGTTCACTCCCTACATTCATCCCTTCAGGAATTATCGTCTCCAAAAGTCGAAATTTCAGCGCGCGATATCTCTGGAAAGGGAGAGTAAAAACTTGAAATTCTCACAGAGAATTTTTTGACAATTTTCGGTTCACATTTTTCCATTTTTTTTCGTGTTGAAATTTTCGAAAAAATTTTTTTTTTAATTTTGGTGGGACTCGTGGCTAGAAATTTTTTTATCATCTTTGTTATGTGGTCAATTATCACATATATTTTTTTGGTGTTCAAAAATCTGAGTGCAACATGCTGAAAAAAACATATTTTTTACTACTTTTCCATAATTAATAAGGGAGGTATCCCAACTTGAAGCAAAATTTCGTGTCCATACATGGATAAATTGAAAGTACATATTAAAAGAACTCCATTTCCAAAATTTCAAGTCCTTAAGTACATGTCTTGAATTTTGGCGAATTTTTCAAATTTAATAATCATCCCATCGTCCTGTGCATCATAAAAACTTGATCTGATCAGTGAGACCGCGAAAGTTTCCTGCGGCTTTCTTATGTTTTTATATCGACTCATTACTGCATATGCAAATTGTTGCTGTACTTAGAATTGAGATTTTTTGAACAAATTGCAATTTTTTGTAATGCTAAAGTGGGCAAAAAATGAAGGAAGGAGTGCTTTTCGGCTGAATCGGGCACGCTAAATACAAATCTGGCATTTATTTTTTATTCGAATTTTTCATAAATTTTTCAAACCTTTCGTATGACCTTGAAATGGGTTTTTAAAACTTTGAGGGGGCTTGTATACCCGCATTTTAGAACTGGAAATTCGAAAAAATTTTCCCAAGTTCTTAGGAGCATTACACATTTTATATATTTTTTTCAAATTTTTTGAAGTGGTGGTCTCCTCTACATCTCTCATAAATCGGAATCACCTAGTTGGTAATTTGATATTTAACGAACGAAAAAATGGTTTTTAAGAGCTGTAGAAAAGATCACTACTTTGGAAAACTTTTTAAAAATATGGGAGATGTGTAATGGTGCTAATAACTTGAGAACATTTTTTTGAATTTCCAGTTTCAAAATGGAGGCATACAAGCCTCCTCAAAGTTTTCAAAGGTCCGAAAAATCTAGGTACCTTCATTTTCATACCAAGTTGGAAAAAAATTAGTCAACCCCCCCCCCCCACCACTGTGACAAGATAAAAAGTAGCAAATACGCTTAAAAATCATATTTTACTAGTGCCTAAATAGTCTGTTTAAAAATTTGAATTCTGAAACCCAAGAGCAGATCGTCCTTATCATTATATTGCCTAAATTTCTTAGCAGAAATGATTACCTGACGTGATGAAACCAAAGCTCGTTGCAAATCTTGATATTTCAATGCAATAGCTCGAAAATTAGAGTTACTTTCACCTTGATACTTAACACTGAATCAAAGAAATATCGTCATGTTGTATGAATAAATTTAAAAATTTAGTAGAATTCAATCGAACTTTACTAGCTTTCAGTTTTATCCTTCCAAAGTATATGACGTAACATTTCACCTGCTACATTCAATCCAATCATTCCACGTACATACGAGTACTACGTTATGTAAAATAAACAAAAATATAGGTACCTATTTTAAGTACTCGGATTGAATACGATATTTCAAATTTGCGTGAGACATCGTCGAATTCCTGTGTTACCTGTAGCTACGTTCGCGAAAATTTTTCACCCGAAGTGTAACCTTGTTGTAGAATTTTATACGACATGGTTTTCAAAATTAGTGATAGACGAAAGGTGACTGTTATTTTACCTATTTTTCGAGGGGCCACTCATAACTCCTAAGTACGTAAGACAAACATGACATATCCGAGGTATATGGTAACCAATTTGAGAAAGTTTTTTTTTTTTTTTTCTAAATGTATTCATTTTTATAAATTTACATTACAATGGTAAATTAATTTCGCAGGCTCTACCGATCGAACGTTGTCCGCAATTTAGAGATCAACCCCCTGGCAGCACTGCTACGTACAATGGCAAATGCTATATTTTCTACAATCGTCAACCGTTGAATTTGCGAGACGCTAAGACTTTCTGTGAAAGTCGAGGAGGGAGCTTGGTAACTGAAAGTAATCCAGCTCTGCAAGGTTTTATCAGTTGGGAACTTTGGAGAAGACACAGGTTGGTCGTAGCGTATATATCTTTATAATTTTAATGAATTCTTTCGCTGGAACTGGTTTTTACCTTATTTATCGCGTGCTTGCGATATATGTAGTGTACTACAAAGTACACACTACCAAACGCCATTTTATAACAGTATCCGAATGAACTAGAAATGAAATGAAAAAAACACACACACACACACACATATGTATATATGTAGGTATACCTAAAGACCTACACGTAATATTATTTTACGGTGCTTCGTAAATGGTATCACGTTGATTAATTTTTTCCAGAAGCGATACAAACAGTCAGTATTGGATGGGTGCTGTACGAGACCCTCAAGATCGTACAAATTGGAAATGGATCAACGGTAACGATGTCACCGTATCATTTTGGAGTTTACCCGGAGGTAACGAAAATTGCGCCAGATACGACGGATCCAAAGGATGGCTGTGGTCAGATACCAATTGCAATGCTCAGATTAATTTCATCTGTCAACATCGTAAGTTCCCCTCTACAATTCTACCCTCTGCGTTGCTACCACAGTGTTTGAAATTGCTCATTAATCGACGAACCTGCGTGTTTTTTACGTAATTTTCGTCTCAGAACCTAAAGCTTGCGGAAGACCAGAGCAGCCTCCGAATTCGACGATGAGCGTTGAGAATTTCAACGTAGGTGCCATAATCGAATATAATTGCGACGAAGGACATTTACTCGTCGGTCCGACCACTCGTATTTGTCTTCCTACCGGATTCTACAACGAATTTCCACCCGTTTGTAAAAGTACGTAATGTTGCAGGATTACGTTCTCGTATTTGTATAATGGGAATTTATTTTCGTATACGTGTGTTTGTAAATTGGCTCACGGATGATTTCGGGTGAATTTTCAGGAGTCCAATGCGGATACCCGGCGGAGATTCCGAACGGTGACTATCGATTGGTTAACGGCACTGTAAATTATCTAAGTCAGGTTGTCTACTCGTGCAAAGAAGGCTTTCAATTACAGGGCAGAGCCGAATTAACGTGTGATTTAGATGAAAGGTGGGATGGACCGCCGCCCAAATGCGTCGGTAAGTGGCACATCTCGGCTGTTTCGATTAATGGGCTAAAGCTCGCCTAAATTCTTTAATCGAATCGACGGTAATGTCGATGATTCTTTTTTTTTCTCATATTCTCTTCGTCGTATGTTATTTAAGTACCTGTAGCTTGCTTCTTTTTTTTTTTTTTTCTTATCTTTATATGTACAAATTATGGATATCTACATAGGACTTAGATATATAAAGTATTTTATAATGCTTGTAGAGTTTAGTATATGTGTACTTTAAATGGTACTTGTGTGACGTCCGATGTACATGTGCTTGGCGTTGTTGGGTTTTTTTTTTTTTGCTTATGGAGCCTGTTGTGTAGATCCCTTCCATTTTTTTCATCCTTTTGTGGCGCTGTTGTGCTGTTTTGTTGCTTGTTTCTTTATCTATATTCGTGGCTCGAAGTTATTGTGATGTAAACTAAGGTCTTGGATGGATTTTTTTTCCCAAAAAGAATATAGTTTAAATGTTTAATTAAGGGATTTTGGTAGGATGGAGGAAATTTGGTTTACAGATTGAGGTATGCGTTGAAATCATGGCAAATCATTTGGATTACACATGTGTGTCCAATTGTCCTAGTATTCTTCCATATAAGAATATTCGAATTTCTTTTGGTGCTAGTTTTTTTTTTCTTATTACATACACGTGTACTGGGTAGCACTGTAAATTAATCATCATTTTCAATATGCAGGGTGTTTTGTGATATCTGACTTTTCCTGAAATTTTTAGCACTAAGAAACTGCCACAGGTGGTCATAAAAAAGTTATACAATTGTTGTGTTTACATAAAAGTTGGATCTCTGTGAGTACAACGAGCTATGTTGACCTTTCTTTTTTCCTTCATCGAGGGGAAATACCAGCGTTTCAAATTTTGGCGAGAAGAGCAATTTCAAAATCTCTATTAAATGATCAGCGTAAGTAAGGCACCTTCTAGACAAACATTTTTCCTACAAATTTTGTTATGTACATTTTTTGCCTATCTTGATTATTGAAGGAGCAGCGTTCGTTCAAATTTTAGTTATCCCTTCAAATCATCAAGATAGACAAATTTTCCACATGACCAAAAATGCTGTAAAAATTGTCTACTACTAGATCTACTATTTAAAACTGCGATTCGGGTAAATTTTTGCCACCCAAATTTTACATTGTCCAATGTTGCCAAATGAAAATTTTGGGCACAGAAAATTTTCTCGAATAGTGTTTTTGAATACTGGACTCGACGGTAGGCAACTTTGGCGGCCTTTTTGGTTATGTATAAAATTCACATATCTTATTAATTTGAAGGGGCTACTAATATTTGAACGAACGCAGCCCCTTCAACAAGCGAGATTGGCAAAATATGTATGTAACAAAAGTCATAGGAAAAGGTTTTGTCTACAAGGTCTAGCATTCATATTGATCATTTGATCAAAATATTGTTTCCTTTCGATGAAATTGATTTGGTATTGCAGGGGGAAGGGGGGGGTGTAAAATTCAAAATTATGACTACTTATACGAAAATAATGAAAAAATATAGACTATTTTTACGCTTCCAGTCAAATTTTAATTTTGAAATGGATATGTCTTAGGGTGGGAGGTCATTTCCTAAAAATATGACGTTTTTGATGTAACATTTTTGATTTTTGATTCGAAGTTTTTGATCAAAAATTCGCTATTAAAGATGATTATGAACAATAAACGAAATGAATTGAAAAATGAAAAAAGTAGGAAAATAAAAAATATAAAGAAATAAATTGAAAAATTAAAAAAATTAAAAATGAAAAAAAATCATAAAAACATTCACATTTTTGGCGTGACGTTTTTGATTTTTGATTTGAAATTTTTGATCAAAAACTCGCTTTGAAAGATGATTATGAATGATTATTGCCCTTTATGTAAAAATGTTGACACGGATATGTGTGATAAAAAAAAATGAAAAAACGACAAAAATAAGAAAATAAAAAATAAAACCTAAAAAATTAATAAATTCAAAATTAGGAAAAATTAAAAATGGAAAAAAACAATAAAAAATTAGAAATAAGAAAAATTGAAAATTTTGAAAATACTTTGTAGATAGTAGATACTTTTTGCCGCAAAGAATAAACATCGAAAGAAGAAGGTTTTGATATTTTGAGTATATTTGTTATAATTTTTTCTCCATTTTTGACGTGGATATGTTTTAAACTTGATGTTTTTGATGTTACTTTTTGGATGTTACATTTTTGACGAGACGTTTT
This sequence comes from Ferrisia virgata, assembly GCA_900060175.1. NCBI lineage: Eukaryota > Metazoa > Arthropoda > Insecta > Hemiptera > Pseudococcidae > Ferrisia > Ferrisia virgata. The sequence continues at coordinate 17,688 of FIZR01022661.1, forward strand.
TGATTTTTGATTTGAAGTTTTTGATCAAAGATTTTTGATGATACGTGATCGTATAATTTTAATTTTGCTAGGCAATCGTAAAATCAAGTGTTGAAATGAAGTGAAGAGAAGGGTAAAAGTTTTTGAATTGAAGTTTTTGATCAAAAACTCGCGATGAAAGATGATTATGAATATGTTAAAATGTTGACGTGTATATATTACATATCCATGATCTAGAACTTTTCCCAAATAGAGAAAAAGACCTACATTTTCTTTCAAAATTTTTAAATGCGTACCAGAAGTATCCTGATTAATTTCGACCCCTGGAAAATTTGGATATAGCGTACTGTGGGCCTACCAAATCGTCTAACTAGGGTTTTCGATGAATCAAACTTGGATACTACAAATATGAATTTTTTACTAATTGTAAAATACAGTACGTATAGTTCTAAAAACAAAAACAAAAAAATCAAAAAATGTCAGAAATGTTTGAAACTACGAAAAACTTGATTTATACCTGAATTGACTTTCTTAACTAATTTTGAGCCATTTTCAATCGTTTTGGTGCTCCCAGTCGAATTTTGATAATGCATTCCTTAATGTGACAGTGAAATTTTTCAAAAAGATTGATGAAATTCGAATATTTTATGTATTAAATTCTTTATTCATTTACACAGGTGTTTGCTTTATAAATTTTTATGTAAATTGAGGCTTGAATCGCACAGTTAAAAATATTATTTTGAAAATATTCATTTTTTTCATTCTATCTTTAATTTTTGCACAGCTATAAAATGGAAAATAATTTACGTTTGACATCGTCTCGTTGCGATGCTGAAAATTTTTTAAAAATCAATTTTCTCATTCATTTTTGTTCGCTTTGTAAACTGAACGCAATGTTCTATTTGAATTTTCAATGCAAGCAATTAAAAAGTAATTGATTTCAAATTAAGCTTGTCTCACGGAAGGAAATTTGGCGACACAGTAACAACCAAAAAAAGACATTCGTGAATGAAAATGTGGGGGAGGTGGTCTGGCTGAACAAACTTGTACCCAAGGAGCGAAAAAAACCCAACAACCGCAAAGCCTTCTTAGAGCATTAAAATCATCGTTAACAAAATATTTTGGTTTAGCTGGTAAATGTCCAGAACCATCGGAAATTGAAAACGGTGACGTATTCGTATTGAGTAATTCAACCGATATAGGCGCCATTGTCGAGTACACTTGCACGTCGCGTAAATACAAGCTAGTCGGAGCGAAGCAATTAAGATGTTTACCTGGTGGAATTTACGATAATAATCCACCCGTTTGTAAAGGTAAAGGCAACCAGAAGCTTTAAAAGTTGACCCACAGTGTGGCTATTTGTTGGGGCATCATTTTTTTTTTTTAATATGTTACAATTCACGTTTACCAATACGAAATAATAATATTTGAATGTTTTTTTTTTTGTTTCGCTGCTTTTGACATTGTAGAAGATATCAGAACGACGCTGAAACCGATCGAAACTAGGCCACCGTTCACGATCACGACTATTTCGTCAAAAACACCGACGCGCGAGAAGCCTCGTCCGTTCTCGACGAAAACATCGCCATCACCTATACTCAAAACTAGTCCAATTTATAATATAGAAGAAAATGGCAAGACGACCGAGAACGTTAAATCACCGCCATATATCATAGCTAATTCGCATCCGCAGGATAATGAGATACCGGATAGCGTACATGTTAGGAATAACATAAACGCCGCTAATATACCGTCTCATTCGCTGGAGGATGATAGAAGAGAGACGTTTGGAGCTAAGCTTAATATTGGTAAGTGCACACGTGAATAGTGACGATGATGATATTGAAATAGGTAAATAGACCTACCTACCTAGTTGGTAGGTAAGTGCATATTTTTCATGAACGAAGAGAAAATATATTCCAAATGAAAGTAGTGAAAAAACGCGTCATAACCCAAAGGCAAGAGGTCAAAAAAATCCTGAATTTTTTTTTTTCAAAATATAAGAAATATGTACCTGAGTGAACGCTGATCTTGTTATTCATGCTTCTTAAAATGGATCTAGGGTTCCCTGATATTGTTATGTAATCTTGGTTCTGAGGAAAGGTAATAAGGTCATACATTGAAATAGATGAATATCCCAAATCAGTCCACCTTCGATTTTATTTTCAAAATGCAAAAGTTTATCGATTATTGAAAAATTATATCGTTTTCTTCACTATCTAGAATTATGAAACGAAGTTTTTAGTAAAAATTAACGACTTTATGAAAATTAAAAATGACATTTCCAGTGCTTTTTTTTTATTTTACCCTTTCTAAGTGAGAAACTAACATCTTTTAAAATGTGTTTTACGTTTTTTTTTTAGCTGAAATATTGCATTCTGAACTTTCTTTTTTTTAACATTTTACTGAATTTTTATACGAATTTGTTTATGTTTTTCGAGTTATGAAATGATAATTTAAAAATTTCCTCATAATTTTACACGTTGAAAGGGAAAAATTATATAAAAATTTTTTTCATTTTTTCAGTTGTAAAATGACATTTTGAACGATATTTTTACAATTCTATTGGTTTTTTTTGAAGATTTTTTTTTCTTTTTTTTTTACGTCTTTCTGGCTATAAAACTGCAATTTGAACATTTTACTCAGGATTGTATTATTTCTTTTGAAGATTTCTATTGCTCGGTTGCTCGGTCATGTTTTTTCAGTTATAAAAATAATTTTAGCAATTTTCTCATCATTTTACATTTTCAACTTTTTTTTGATTTTTCGTTTTTTTTTTTTTTTTTATAAGATGGCTCATTCCATGTGAAAACGACCCAAATAATAAATCTGGAGTTTCAGTTTCGCTCAAAATTTTTTTTCGAGTTCCATTCGATGATCTAGTGAGAAAAATCACGGGGGAAAGGGGGTCTTAACATTTTTTAAATAATCGCGATTTTTTGTCAAGCAGCAAACAGCTCGATTTTGAAGGCTCGTATTTCGAGATCGGTTAGAATTGAGATAAATCTGTTTGTGCAGTTTTGTTGATAATTTAGTAAAGATTCAAAATTGAAGTTGAAAATTTTGAAAGCTCAAATTTGAACTTTTGAGATAAAAGCTCAGCTTTTGTTGATGGGGAATAAAGGTTGAAAACCACCATTTAAAAATCTGAAAAAATTGCCACGAATAGAACATTTTATGCTAGTTTGAACTAATCAATTTTTAAAATGGGATCTCAACTTCCTCCCCCTCCCCTCCGGAGGGGCACAAAGGTTCTCAATTTTGGTCAAAATTTTTAAAAATGGTAAAAATAAAATGACATGGATTTATACTAATTCAAACATGCTAAATTTGATTACTGACTTATTTATTTGATTCGTCTTATTTAAACGCCCATACCCCCTTCTCAATATGGTTAAAATTAAAAAAAATTGAAAAAATGATTTGACGTAGGTATCAATTGTTACTAATTTAAGGTCTCTGAGGATAAATATTCACTCGTTCGCAGTAGCCCCCCACTCTCCGCTCCACCCTCATGAAAAATGGAAAAATACTGGAACCTGATAAAAATTACGTGTAGCGTATCGATTGTTCGATTGTTTCTAATTCGGCGCTGCTGAGATCGAATATCATTTTGTATTCTAAATTCGACTCTCTTGTATCCACATTTTTCAAATTGTTGGTAATTTGAGAATTTGAGGGTCAGTTTGGAACACGAGGGAGTGGGGATCAAGAAAAGTAAGTTAATATTCGATCCCTACGGTTACTAATAAAAGCGCGTGAATGGATTTATTCTAAGTCTAACCAAACTTGAAATATGAGCTTCCAAAGTTGAAATGTTTTTACAATAAATCGCGATTATTCTAAAATTGTATAGGTCACCCTTACCTTCATGAAAAGGTTAAGACAGAAATCATGATGACTTTTTCACTCGACCACTGGGAAAAACTCGCAATAAAATTTTGAGGACTTTTCGAATAGTTTTGGCATGGAATAAATGCAGTTGAAAAATCTTATTTTGAACATTTTTTCATCATTTAGTGTGATTTTTTTGTTTTTTTTTTAAATTTTTCAGCTCTAAATTTTTTCATGTTTTTACTCATTTTTTGAAGATTTTTTTCAGCTACAAAATGATTTTTTAACCAATGTTTTGATTTTACTTTTTTTGACTATTCTTTTCGTTTTTTTTTTTTACATTATTTTCGAATATAAAATGACGTTTTGAATTAAATTTTCCTTAGTTTTCTAGGTTTTTTGGAATTTTTTTTTTCTTTTTTTCAAGTTGTACGAAGAATGAAATTTTAAAATGTTTTTCAATAATTTAACTCAGTTTTTGAGATTTTTTTCAGTTTTTTTAATGTTTTTTGGGATGTAAAATTTCAGTTATGAAGTTTTTTCCCGCATTTTACACGTTTTTTTGAACTACAAATTACATAAATTTTTTTTTCATCCTTTTACGGCAGAAAAGTGTTAAATTTAGGTTTTTTTATTTGTTTTTTCGTCCTATTTTATGATATTTTTTTCATTTTTTCACATCTTTTAAGCTGTAAATTGGTATTTTGAGCGTTTATTTTCTTCTATTTCACACTTTGGCAAAAATAGACCTCTTTTGACATTTTTCTTCCTGCTTTTGCGTTTTTGAAGTGTAAAATGACACTTCGAATCGTTTGACTTTCAAAATGCAAAAAATTGACGCTTATTGAAGATTTTTTCAGTTTTTTACTTTTTTTGGCGGGTCCATAAACACGTTGAAAGATTTTTTTCTATAAGCTGCAGTGGTGTAAATAAGGGATAGTTTTAGGTTTTGAGCCCCCCCTCTCCTCTCGTTACCCAAAGATTTTTTTCGCATAAAAATGAATTTTTACGCGCCAAACAAAAAAAAAAACGATATTTAGCATTTAAGGCTTGGAAATATCACGTCGAAATACTAGTTTTTTTGACTCCAAAGTCTCGAAATTTTGTAAAATTTTCATCGTCGTTTCGCTCGTGCTAAGTATATATATTTGACTTCGTAAAAAAATATAGAAAATATATCTTTTCTCCTCCCTCCTCTCCTCGCTTAGATGTAGACAGCTGTTACTCCACGACCTCTACTGATGAACTGACCCTTCAAAAGTGAAAAAAAAAACAACATTTTTCGAAGATTTTTTCACTTTTGTTCAGATTTAGTAAATATCAATAAATCAATGTGTTACGATGACTGATGAATGAATGTAGGTTTTCTATGATGATCTTGGTACCACTTAGATACGATTTCTATCGACTAAGTACCAAACAGCTATCTTTCTACTTGTAGCATACATTTTTCCCACGAATGATTTTTTTTTTTTTTTTAGTCTACTTAATATATATTTAACCGTATTAACCTTGGCTTTTTTTTCATGTACGTGTTACCGTAGGTGCCATTGTAGCGTTGGGTGTTTTCGGAGCATTCGTATTCCTAGCAGCTGTAGTCACGACAGTCGTGTTATTAATTAGAAGGTACGTATATATAATATGTATAAGAAGGTACGTACAGCTACAGCTATAAGTACGTAGCCATATAGCTGCCTTCTTTACGTATTCATCGTCTTATTAAAAAAAATAAAATAAAAATAAAAATAAAGCCAAGATAATTCTTAACAACTTTCTATTAACCTAGTAACGTCTTACTATAAAGCTGTATCCAATGCCGTTATCGCTTTACGTGTAAATTAGCAATTAAAAGAAAATATTATAGTATGCGGAAATATTCGCCAACGCCATCACCAGACTTTGGTACATTCTAACTCGTACAGTAGATAACGTAGATATATCAAATTTTACGAATAACATGGCCTAATACTACTAACACGCGAGTTCGCGTATACGTTCGTGTAAATAAATAAATTAATATCTACATATACCTTGCCGTTCATGTAGCATTCATCATGTCCACCCTTTTCCACTGCTTTTTCATTTGCCCAAAATGACCAGAAATTAATGGCCATTTGAAAGCGAAACATATTGCGGTTTTTAACTGATACTTAGACCTGTACCTTGAGGGTAATTGGTGCGGTTTATTTGATTAGTTTTACTCTTCTGTATATTAACAAACAGAAGATCGTTAACTGTTGATATGTATTTTTTTATTTATTTTTTTTTGTTAGTATTTATTTAACGACTAATGTTTTAACCACTTTGTTGAGGGAAAAACTAATTCACTAACACGGTTAGGTATATTTGTAGCTTGGATTTATGTGTCATATCGTCAAAGAAAACCAAGCGTTTATAGCCCGCTGACCTATGATGGATGATTGAAGGGTGGCAGTATCAACAAAATCCGTTTTGGAGTCCTAGAAGACCATTGAGACCATTTTTGACCTTGCCTCATACTTATTTTATACGTTTCATTCTTTTCTACTGAAATTAAAAATTATTTACTCACTTCGATACCGACCGAAATCTGTAAAATTTAGGCAATACCCTCAAATTGGCAGTAAATTTGATTGGAGTCAAAATTCGGTTATGCCCAAATTTGGAGGAGGGGGTGCTGAGGGGCTAAAATTGCAAAAATTGTCCTTGTTAAACTAATCGGTAGACAATTTGAACTTGTATAACATATCCAAAAATCAACCTCCTAGGTTAATTAGGAGGAGAGATATGAGGGGTTTTCTCCTTTTTGACCTTGAGAAATGGGCTTTTCTCGCATATCTCCCCTCTAAACTAAGCTAAAGCATTGAAATTTGATATGTATATTTAGTACGACTTTTAAAAGTGCTATTTAAGGATTTCGACTTTTTAGTCTACGATCCAAACATGAAAAAGTGCTTTAGAAATCGAATTCAGCGTTTTTTTTTTTGAGAACTAAAAAAATGAGCTGCCAAAATGTCGATACTATTTACCTTATTTGAAAAAGTGCAGTTTCAAAATTTTAATCCTGTACAAGTGGGGGGGGGGAGCAATGGACCCTTGAAAAGGTGTTTTCTTAAAAAAAAAAAAAAAAAAAAAAAAAAAAAANNNGGGGGGGGGGAGAAATGGACCCTAGAAAAGGGTTTTTTTAAAAAAAAAAAAAAAAAAAAAGAAAGAACAAGTCAACTTGGAAAATTACTACGGTTTGTGAACTCAGCTCGAAATTTTAAGACATTTTAATATGTTACGCGGCTATGTTGTAAAATAAATATTTTTATCAGGTAAGATGCGGCAGGGGTGGGAGGTGCGAGGAGGAGAATTTTTTTCAGAGTTGATATGCCCTGCAAAATTGCGGAACTGATCGACTTAAGTTTCATCTAATAAGGTCAATTATTCATTTTTCTTCTTTCAAATCATAGTATGAGGACAAAAATCCATTGAGAGGGGTCAAATTCAAAAGTTATTACCATTTTTGAACTCAGCGCGAAATTTCAAACCATTTTGATACGCCGCATTGCTGTTGTGAAATGAATGTTTTCATTATAACCTGGTGGGGAGAGGGGGAATGGAGGTTGGAAATTTTTTTGGGGGTACCAAGGTATGCTGAGAGTTGAAACTAATCAACCATAATTGACTGATTTGCGTAAATTCCAATTTCATTTCATCGAAATGGTGTCATTTCTTCAGTTTGCCCCTCAAATTCAAGTAACTCCATGGAGGGAGGTGGGGTCGAAATATAAAATGATGATGATTTTTTCGGATTCAGCACAAAATTTTGACCTGTTTTGATATATCACAACGCTATTTTTAAGCAAATATTTCATGACTTAATTTTGGTGGGGGGATGGGGTGACCAACCTGTTTATTTTCATTATTTCGCATTGTACCAGAATTTTTCGGCAATTTTTGCGCAAATCGACTTTAAATGTTTTCATTCAAAAAAATTAACGAGTATTTTTTCGTTCTCATCTACATTTTGGATAAGAGAGCTGTTTTACTGTCAAAAATCGTCCCAAATGCATAAAAATTACACTTGAAGTACAATAGAATGCAGTTGTGCAGGGTGCAACGTATTCGATATCGGGGGAAGTACCGCAACCCAAATCCGTTGAGTTTTTTGGTTCGGACCGTGTCCCTAAATCACCTTTTTAGAGGTCTCTCCGCCACCACCCCCTCCCCCAATTGTGTAGGCAATGGTACTGACATTTTGGCTCTCAAGAAAGATCGCTGGATCAACAATTTTTCGTGTTTGAAGCGTAGATTGTTTCAGCTCCGTTGCAATCACCTCACAGTTCCAAAAAAGTTGACAGGGGGTATTGTGTTTTGAGTTCTTCTCTCGTCATATCTCCTCTCCAAATTGATCTGAGGAGTTCAAAATTTGGCGTATAGATTTAGTAGTTGGTTCTAAAGGTGCCTTTTTGGTGGTTTCAGTCAGGTATGCAGTCTATTGACCTACCTATCTACCTAATACCCACCTATTCATTTTTCTCTCCAAGAAATGAAAATATTAAAAGGCTTAAATCGCACTGATAAAAAAAAATAACAGAAAACAACGAAAGGAAAATAAAGAGAACAAATAAACGTATACTATCAATAACGGTGTTCGGAACAAATTACTTCTCGCGGAGAGCAATTTGTGTACTTGTTGTATGCTTCTTTTTTTTTTTTTTTTTCCATTTTTTTATAGTGGGCGGCATAAACGTAAAAAGCCGCCAGCACGCAGCATGCCTTCTCGTTGGTATACGTTACTGGCGTTACCTTTTCCCGACCAGCAAGTCGGACGCCGGGAATTTTCTAGAGCTTATAGAAGCCGGGCTGGTTATTTTTCTAACCCAATTTGAATAATTAACAAGGTACGAGAATCGGTATTGATAATTTATTGTCTAATGTGCTTGATAGTATGATGGATGTGGCTATTTTTTTTCTTTTTTTTTTTGAAAATTTTACCTACTATGCACCGTGTTTACGTATGTATTTGTATACTAAGTACATAGACTACCTATCGTGCACTTACCTTTTCACGTGTGGTGTTCTGAATTCGATTTGTTATGGTTTTAGTATTTATAGCGGGTGTGGGTATTATAATAATGTAAATATCAGCACAATGATGCGGTGATGGTGTTTGAATTTTTATATTTTGACGATGGCTTTACCTTCAGTTTCTATTCTTTTTGTACAATTTTACTCGCATATTGCGCCGTATAAATATTGGAAAACGGTTCAATTTTTACAGTAAGTATATGTTGGTATTTTTGTACGATAATCACGCCATTTCAATTTCACATAATTTGTATATTTAAGTTCGGTGTTATTATTGTTAATGCGGATATAAATTGAGTTTTAAGTGGAGATAAACACCTATCAGTGATTTTCCATATGTTTTTATGTGAAGAGTAGGCTTAGATGTACAAATAAACATAGATAAGGAGCAGATGGATGGTAAAAGTTGACCATAAATTGTGCTGCAGAGACGAAAATATGCCGCAGGGTGGCATAAAATATCGCAAAGATGATATAATCCGAGAGGCCAGCCATGAAAAATGTACAGAGAGAATTGAAGTGTGAAACTTGTTCCAAAATTTTGGTCAATAAGTATACCTGTTACCGAAAAATACAGCGAAAGCTGCAATAGTTCAGGAAAAAAAGGGTTAAAAAACAAAATTTCCCATTTGCTAAAGCCATTCAATCGAGTGGAAACTCAGTTCTGAACAGTTTGTTGGTATATTGTTGACCAAATTTTACTACTGGATTAAAATTTTGAAAAATTTCCTGAAAAGAAAGCGAGGGAGATGGAATCAAATATATGTTTCAATATTGGCACGTGATATATCAAAATATAGGTTTTTAAGCTTATGAAATTCCCATCTGGGACTATTTCCCCAGTATATATACCTAATATATTCATTCTGCGCCACCCTGTTTTTTCTGTACGCCGAACTCAATTTTCAAGTACTTTAGAAAATCGCAAAATTCTCTAAATTTTTAAATTCAATTTTTAACCATTTTAAAGCCAAAATATCAATCTTTTCCCCTCAGTTTTTCATTTCAACATTGTTCCAATAATTCTGAATTTTTGTATCCAACTTGTATCCATTTAGCTACATTTTGTTATATTTTCCAAGATTATTGTACAAGGCCAAGGTAAGGAACATAATAGATTTCACTTTATGAAATATTTTTGTGTCTTCAATCTGGAAAATCCTAAAAGCTCTATTTTCATAATGAAGACTCTACCTTTATTTAACCAAATGCGTGACATTTTTTCATAATATTTATGATTAAAGCTATTTAACCTTCATAAGGTACCATGTCACATTTTCCTTTGAATGGTATCATAAGAGGGAATCCCCGCACATGAAAAAAAAGAGTCAAGATGAGTATTTTATGAGAAGATCCCTGTTGGACACGTCA
>FIZR01022665.1:0-33672 GCA_900060175.1 Ferrisia virgata
AAGAAATTCCAATGATTTTAAATAAGTAAATTTGAAATAGAGAAACTTTTGTAGAACTTTGAAATAGGATAATCTGAGGGTAAGGTATCATTTTTCTTACTTCGAGGCACATCTCAAAATTACTTCTTTACATCCACATTATTTCGATTAATGTTACTTTTAACTAGAAAATCCCGATTGTTGGATCTGATGAACAGTTGAAGACATTAACATTTCGGATCCATTTTGAATTTTTTCCCATCACGCCAAATGATGAACACAAATGTGTAACTGTTCAGTTTTTTTCGACACTTAGATTGCCCTCCCCTCACACCCTTCTCCTATCACATTCTTCAATTTTTTTAACATTTTCATGCTTGATTGTTAGCTTTGTTTATATCCCTAAGTAGAATGGCTACCACGGTTGGTTGGTCCATTCTGATGGGAAATATATATGAGCGAAGAAAAATATATTTGAAACGCAAATTTTACCTGATGATCGTTGTAGCAAATAGGATGATAAATCAGGTCGTCTACTTTCAACGCGTTTTTCAATTGCCATTCGTCGCTTTCGTCATTGTAAAACTGTTCAAACCTATCCCTGCACAATTCGCAGGCGGCATTTTGATTCGAACCAGCTGGTATACAAGGCACATCTTCCAAAACTTCTTCAGTGTATTCGGTAACTGGATGATTATCGAACCAACTGGTACCTGTAGCAAATACATCGTATGCATAAGTTATCGCGTCGGTAGATAGCGGAACTGAGTAAATATTACGAGCATTCAGGTAACAATACAAACCTCTATCGGTATTATCTTCCATTTCTTGAAACTTAATCCAATCATTTCTGCTATAATACCATTTTCTGGAATGGATAGTACGTGCACCGTCTTTGCCTTTTCTATTCAGTCTAAAATGCCAATCCAAATGGTGACCATATTCGTCTGTTTGTTCGGCTGGAAATCTCAAACCACAGTTACCGCACTGAGTACCGGAATACAGCATTTTTATCAGAGCTGGTTGTTTCCTGCGACATAAATTAGACAAAATTATATCTAGTTTGCAAGTATATTTTATTTTTCGGCGAACATTATACTTACTGTTTCAATGTTTCTGGTTTTTTGAAATCCACGTGTTTAACTTCGTTCTCGTTTTCCACGTTAGGAACAAAACCGCTGGCCACCAATCTTTGATACAATTCATCTATGTTGATATTTTCCGGAATACTATTATCGCAAGAAGGTGCACTAGGAGCGTTATTCGTCACCAAAAGTGATTCTAGACCAATAGCCGGAGCTAATGCGGCCGGAAGCATCGGCGGAGTAGGTAGATTTTCTGAAACTAAATTCAAACAGATTAGATGTCTAGATTCGCACATCTTTGTCATGATTATTTCATACGAAGTATAAATACCTGAAATTTGAAATTGCGGAGGTAATGGCGGAGGAGAAGGTAATTTAGAGACCACCATCTGAGAGAGATTAATGCCAGGCATAATACCATGAGGTAACACCGTGAATCTGAATTGATATACTTTGCCCATGATCTTGAAAGATTGAGCCGGACCACCAAAATCAGTCTAAAAAACAAACGAATTTTCATCACACGTGAATATAGATTTTTTCAACGTCAAGTACGTGGAGGGGGGGAGGGCAGAAAGTAAACTTACTCTAAATGGTACATTGTTGATTAATACTCTTTTCAAGCTATCCATAAACATAAGCGTTATTGGTTTTTTATCGATAAGGAAACTGCAACAGAAAATAAAAAACGAAGATTTAACATTAGTTTCACAGTGTATCGCACGATTACAATGTAATTATTCCATTTGAATCGAACTTACTATTGAGGTTTAGCATCCAAATAAATGGGGTGTTTATACTGATCATCGATGATGATAAAAATTTTCCCCGCTACTATATCCAGCCTTTTCACTGTTCCTATCTTTACTGGAGGAGGAGGTCCTTCTAATTTTATATAATTATGTTTATAATTCAAACGAATCCGGATCGGTCGTCCGCCAAAATAACATTCGTGACCATGGCCGTTGACGTAGAGTTCACGTGTCGGTACGCCGAGTCTGAATCTGTAAAATAAATTCACAAACGTGAGTAACTCCAATAAAAAAACAAAACATTTACAGCGAAAATATAACGAAAGCAAATCATAATCCAAGATTTATATATTGTAATAAAAACTTCAAAATGATGTCATTAAGACTGCGAGAATATTTTTACGAAATTTTTCTAAACTTCGATTCTCTCATTTCGAAGCTGCTGTTTGAAAATACGCGATCTCGAACTACGGCTCATTTGCTGTACGAATGAGTCAAATTTTCGCTTTTCTACTCTTTAGACAGAGAAAATTTTCATTCATGAATAATACTACACTAGGTAATATGGTAATACTTGATAAAAATTGCGAATAGCTGGACAAATATAAGCTAAATTTAATTAATGAATGAACATCGCCTTTTAACCATAATAAAGTATTCCCCGAGTTTTCATTTTTTCTTCTCCTTACTAGACCTAAAAATCTCAGTTTTTATGTCTGATATTTGGTGTTCACATGGCTCGTGAACTACTCAGTAAATCAAAAATTTTCAAAGCCAGTTGGAAGTTTATTTCAATCGTAAATTGTGCAATTCGTAAAAGTTTCAAAACCGGTGATTTTTCATTTTCCCCATTTACCAGAGATTACCTATTCAACTGCTTTCAAAAGAATTGAAGAGGATGCAAACCAAATTTCTGGTAAAAAAAAATACACCAATATTTCTTTTTTGTTTCCATCAATACGACGATGTTCATTGATTCGATATACATTGAGAGAAAGGAAAAACAAAAATCAGCATTTTCATGATTACCTGTGTTTAACTCCATAGACCAAAGTTTCGATTTCAGGAGCATTCAGCGTACACGGTATTCCGAATTTATCATCAATGATGACATTTCTGACGGCGTTGACTTCATCGAAAAAGTATATATCTCTGGGATCGTCCCAATTCATGAACACAATAGCGGTCGAGCCATAATGTCGGATTTCGCGCGATACGCCGTCGATATTGATACTTCTTACAGGATCTTCGTTGATCATATCAACGAGATTCATATCGGTGGGTGGAATCTCGGGCGCATTTTGAGAATTGGTTAATTCGTTGTCACCGGCAAAATTGACGCCGAAATTCGAATTGAATTTGGAGAACATCGGCTGAGAATCGGTTTTAGGTAGCGAACTCTCCGAAACAGACATGATGATTAAATTGGACGACGAAGTTTTTTCGTCATTCGATACGACGTTGGCAGTCGCAGTTTGCGAATAAAAGCTATCGTCGATTTTGGCTTTTTTCGCATCGGTTTCTGGACTACGACTTCCTTCTTCTTCGATAATTTTGATCGTCTCAGAAATAGAACGTTTGTTACCAGCGGTGACGCTGTCGACGCTACATTTAGACGCATCGCTGTCGTTGCTGCTGCTACTGGTGCGTCTTTTTTTACGATCACTGTGATGCTTTTTGCTTTGACTTTTCCGTTTTTGAGGTTTATTAGTAGACGATGTGAGTGTGGCAACCGGCGCCGTCGACGTTACACTCGGTTTAGACGGTAACGCGTCGACATCGATAATTTCATCGTCTTCTGATTCGACTTCGATAACGGATTTCGGTTCATCATCGGCGACGATCGCTGGCACGGGCAGTATTTGAAATCCGAATATTTGCCGGTAGTCGACATCCTGAGTTTTATTTTGTTCGGCGGCCGCCGCTGTCGACGATATTATCGGCGCCGGCGGTGGTATAGGCAGTGCAGGCGATGGAACCGACACCGGTACCGGTACGGGAGAGATTACGCTGGCTGCAGAAGATGACACCGGACTCGACACAGATACTGGTGCCGACGTCGAAGTGATCGAGGTAGTTACAGAGATCGTTTGTAGCGTAGCAGGTATGAGTTTATCGGCAAGAGTAGCAATAGAGCCGGATGGTAAAATCGCGCTTGCGACTGTGCTCACGACCGGATCAACGGAGATCGGAATCCCAGCTGGAATTGGGATTGATGAAATGATCGGCGATACGGTAATAGGCGCCGGAGACGGATCAGTTATCGTTGTGGCTACCGTGCTCGCAGTTGTAGTCGCGATCGGTACAATCGTTTGCACAGAAGTTGCCGATACTGGTATTGGTGTCGGTGGCAGCGGAATCTGAGCAGTTGATTTCGGTACAGAGATCGACGTGCTGGCTGATGAGGTATTTTTGGCTGGCGCAGCAGATGAAGATGACGTCTTAGATTTAGGTTTTGGACTAGTATTTCTATCACGTTTTGTACTGCCCCCGGCACTTTTGGCGGTAGAAGAAGAAGCTCGACTTGAGCTCTTTTTCACCGTACTGGATTTCTTATCGTCGTCAGCGAAATCACCTTTACATCTTTCCATGATATTGATCAGCATGGGTACTATTTTAGGATATCTTTCAGCCATCGCAGCCAACAAACTGTCGACTTCCGGATGATGTTTCAATTCTACAGCGATGGCTTCTAATCCTTTATCGCGCTGTTCTTTCGATAATTTATGACGTTCGGTTTTCTTATCTTTATTTCCGTCCAGTTCGCTTCTCTTCATAACGTCTTTCAATATTTCACCAAAATCTTTACTGTTCTCGATTGCCTTGGTAGTGCTGGGTTTGGTCGAAGCTCCGCTACCAGTCGATGAGCTTTTGACTTTCGTCGTCGATTCGACTTTATTCGTTTTCGCTTTAGGTACGCTGCTACTTCTGCTACTGCCATTGGTGTTGCTACTGCCGGTGGCCGTTGACGTTGTAGATGAATTTGAATTACGTGACGAGGATTTATCGCTTAATCCGATCACTTTAACGGCGATACGTTTCTTGACAGGTTCCTTGGGTTCGACCTTCGACGCTGGGACCTTTTTCTTTTCAAGCTGCAGTCTTCTATCTATAATCGAAGAAAATAATTATACAATTTATCAATAAAATAAAAACACATCAACACGTTCGTTTGGGAGTTTCAAGTTCGACTCCTGCACGAACAAACAGACGCCATCGTGATCTTCATTCGGGATTCTATACGAATTGAGCCGCAGCAACCTTGCCACTTACGTTTTACCTGTGTGAATAACGTGTGGATTTCTTTTCAGTAGCCGATTTTCGTACTTATGTTTGTATTTTTTTTTTGGATTTTTTTCTTTTTTTTTTAACAACGTAACGATTAGAGATTAGTACGGCGTTACTTGGTAATATGCATTTTGAAATTAATTTCTGTTCTACTCGTCCGTTTCTCAGATACAATTTTTCAACATGGTTAAAAATATGGCCGGAAATGTCTGCAACTTTGTCACACGTGAAATAAAGAAAAAGACCTCTAATCACACTCCGCTTTTTGAAGATTCAACGCCGAAGGATGCTTTTAAATCAAATAAATAATTTTTATTCCAAACAGATAACTTCGCAATACTATGAATTTGAAAAGAAAGAAAAAAAAATAGAAATTTAAAACCACCCTAATGGAAGGAGCAATATTACTGTAGATCGGAAATTTACCATTTTGCTACTTTAACAGTCTCCAACTCTTACACAACTTTAGTAATACTATAAAATGTAAATCTAACAACTACAAATTACAAAACTTAGCATTTAAATTGACCATTAAATAAAAGGGAAAACTAATAAAAAGTAACACACAATAATAAATGCTTTATTTAACAATCAGGGAAAAAAATTTTCCAACTAAAAAAAAAGAAAAAGAAAGATCATAATAAGTAACAAAAAGAAGATAAATATTTTGAAATCAGTCTATCAGGAAAAAACCAATAAAAATATCACAGTCTAATAAATACTGTAACCAAACACAGTATCGTTTTATCATTTTAAATAGCTGGCAGTTGTAGATTTAGCATGTATATAAATAATCCGAGACCTGAAAGTTGACTTCGCATTTTGACCCACATATTTTTCTATCCACCGTACGCGAAACAAACAAAGCCACCGTAAGCGAAATTCATTAATTTATCTACTACGTAAAAATCGAGTCTAGTAGCTTGTACGATACGAGAATGGCAGCCATCGACGAGATACGTAATTTCTGTACCGAAGTAAAATGTATGTATGTACATAAGTAAATCAGACGAAAAACACACGACAGTACGCATTTCTGAAAAGAAAGTAATATCAATAACAAAATGACACATTCGAGGGAATCGAAGTACTATTAATGTCAGTTGAACCAATCTGTGAGCTTCACAAGTTGAAATCACTGAGACGATAAATTTACGAAGTAAGACCGAAGGCGAAATCGTCATTGTTCGACACGTTTCAACATGAATACATCGACGATTTCATTAGCCAGGTAATTTCTGACAAAACCAGATTGGAAAAGCCGAATATTCAGATAAACTATTGCATGTAACGTATACTCAGATAAGTAATAAATTTCGATAATGTCAAGATCGTATCGTTGAAGCGAAAAAAATTCAGTCCTGTTGTAGAATGAACAAATTTAGATATAGAAAAAATCGACAATTGAAATATCAAAACTTTGATCAAGTTATCACTGGCTGAAATTTGTAAGGGTAATGAATACATGCAAATTTACAAAATTCATCGAATAGGTTTTTCATAAAATAAAATAAATTTACAAAGTTGGTGTACAAATATAAAATCGATTCAAATTTTAGTTTATTCCAAATTCGAATAATTTCAAAAACCAAATGCAGATATCAAGTTGAATGTAAAATAGTAATAATGGAAAGGGGAGAAAGAGCTGGGGATTTTAATCCTATTGTCTAAAAATTTAAATTGTTCCTTTTTTTTTTTGGTAATTCACCATTATTCCTTCATATTCAAAAATCAGCGCCTTATTCACACGAATGTTTTGTATTCTCATACACGACAATGTCCAAAATTTGAATAGAACATCTTGTTCAGATGTACAATTGGAATAAATAATATTTATCATCGAATAGGTAGAAGTTCGTGAAAAAATTTCTCTTACTCTTTCCTTCATCAGACTACAGCCTTTTCGAGGATCTCTGGTAATATTTCAGTTCATTTGCTAATACCGTCATCAGTAATTAGAAGTGCGTGATGGTTCAACTGAAACGTAATCGTTGCAATAAAAAAATATCGCCTCAGTTACTTTTCAGTTCGAGTTTCCAAGTTTTGATCCTTCGTAATGAAATATTCATCGTAGAGAAGAACTCGAATCGCTCCACATCCAATGTCACTTGCGTTTGTAAGGCTTTATCATTAGAGGAGGAAATGAGAAGTACGTAATTAACGCGATTTAATTCGATACAGAAACAAACAAATATCTCGACGAATCGTCACATCCGAGCCGTACGACAACTACCACTGAAAGCACTTAAATCTTAGGTTTTGTTTTCCAACAGGTAAAAAAAAATTTCGAAATGGAAGCGAACGGATTTTTATAACGAATTTAAAAATATAAGATCCTATTCTTCGTACAGAAAAAAAAAAAAAGACAAGAGAATAATTTCACAAATTTCTACAACAATTTCGTACTGACCAAGGAAATACGACTGTAGCACCGATAAAAAATAAACACGGTGCGAAATACCAGCAAATTAATTATTAATTCCACTGTACTAAGTATTTTGTATTTTTTAAAACACAATAATAATCTTCTTAAATAGATAACATTTGTGAATAGATTAACCCTGAATAATGCTATATACAAACCATTTTTCTGGTCAATTTTAGCATCGATTTGAGCAACACTCGACGACGTCGTTGAAGCAGGAGGCGGCATTTTCACTTCTTTAGTCGTAGCAGAAAGCGAATTATTTGTATTGACTGGTTTGTTTTGTTCTTGCAGTTCGATTTTACGCAAACGAGGATCACGTACGCGTTTTACTGCGTTAATCAACTCGCTGCTGACCGGAGCGATTCTTGTGGTCATGACGCCATTGGCGTTTGTAACGTTGGTACTGATCTGTAAAATGTTACCCATTAGAATTAGAACTTATTGTAAATACGATTAGATGGCTGGATAAATGGATTTTAAAGAAAATCATACGTAAGCATTTACAGTCAATGAGGTGTAAAATGAAAACAGAATTTCATAATGGAAAGATTCACGTTCAAATAGTAATCGTAGGGTTGGTCTACTTTAATAATTTGTTTAGGTTTTGTCAACAGCAAATAAATTTATAATAGTTTAACGAAGAAAAATTAATATGCTCCGAAACAACTGAGATACTGCTGAACTCCTTTGGAGCATGAATAGTTACATGGCTACAGAGTAGGCAGGAACACGTAAATTTAAATTCAGTTTTTCAAATGAGTAATCGATAAGTCTTGTCAGACGATTACTTGAAAACGAAAAGAAATTTAGAACAAAATTTTAACTCGAGAAACCTACTGAAGAAATTTATAATCTCAGAAACGAAGGTTGATCTTAAAAAATTGTAGATAATCACTAAGTATACACGACAAACGTTTATCAAGAATAAATGAAAAAAAAAAAAAAAACATCAACAAATTAATAGCACAAAAAAATCAAAAAGAAAAAAAAATCAGGTAAGGTAATCAGAACGAAGAGGGCAAATTGCATAGATTAAACACGACTACGATTATTCTTTGTTCTTTGAAACATTAATCAGTTCATTAGTGAATGAATAACTTGAATAACTGAATTAAATCACGTACAAATTTATCCATCCAAAATCACATGTGACATTATTCATGAATTTCGATGCAATTAAATCGAATCAGAATTATAAACTAAAGATATTATATGCACGTAGAAATTTAACAATTTAAAATACAAAAACAAAAAAAAATGAATACGTTACTTCGGTTAAAAAAAGAATGAAATACATTTTTTACTTTAATTATTAATCCTTGCATCTTTCATATTCGGTAAAAGTGATTTGAAACAGAAAGAGGCAACGAGAAACCGAAAATTTTACAAATTTTTCAACTAGGAGGCGAAAATATAATGAATCTACCACAGAACATGTTCATGAGTATGCCAAGTACTATTTCTTTTGTTCAACGGCCCTATCATCTTTCATTACTTCTATAAATATTTATTCAACATCTCATAGGGAGTTATAGTTAGAGTGAAACATAATACTTCAAAATTTTAATATTCAACTAAACGCAACAAAAAAAAAAAAAGGCAGGGGCAATGCTAGCGTTATTTAACGAAAAAAATGCAGTGTATTTTAATAACGAGAATTTCTGCAGAATCTACAAAAAAAACTGTATTTTATTTGCTTGCATTAATTATCTTAATTACAGGTTGTGAAGAGGGTAATTGACAGGAGAACAGAAGGTCAACCTAGCTAACGGAAAAGACATATATGTTTTTAAAAATCTTATCTACGAATAGATTTTTATTTATTACTAATTTTTTTCATGTGAACTGATAAACCGATGACGTTATCATTTTATCGTTTAATTTTCATTGTCAGAATTATAAACGAAGGCCCTAAACAAGGATATTTTCAAAAACATCGTACATCGGTTAAAGTTATTCTTAGAATTTCGAAATTACACGTACGTAAGTAAAATTGATTATAACGCTAACATGAAATAAATAGAACGAAAAACGAATATTTTTGAAATGAAAAAATATTATCACCAGACATAGAT
Organism: Ferrisia virgata; assembly: GCA_900060175.1. Taxonomy (NCBI): domain Eukaryota; kingdom Metazoa; phylum Arthropoda; class Insecta; order Hemiptera; family Pseudococcidae; genus Ferrisia; species Ferrisia virgata. The sequence continues at coordinate 9,608 of FIZR01022665.1, forward strand.
TGAAACTATCGTATTTTTTAGCCATATCATAGCATTTGAATATATCGAAAACTGTTCTACGACCCCCCTATCATTGAAGTATTTATAAACATAGATACAAAAACAATTAGGAAATCAGGCTAATAACATTTGTGTTTTAACACTCATTCACAATTATACCAACCAAAAAGAATACGTTAATAATTAATTTGATTCTAAAACACCTTTAGTGGAAGAATTTTTATGTGATTTGATTTAACATCGGATGGTTTACAAAAAAATTAGTACAAATCTTACATCCTCGAATTTTTCTTAACAGAAATCATCCACATTCAAACCAAATGTTCAATTTTTTATCATGCATAATGGAAAATTTCTCAATTTTATCCAAATGAGAGGACTATCATTAATATCTAATACGCGAATGTTTTAAATGAAAAATTTAAAATATGAGTCTGATATCTCAGAGTAACGTATTTGAGATTAGAAATTTCTTCAAATAACAAGCTGAATAATAAATTGAAAATTATGAGAAAAACTGACCGAACCATAATGCATCGAAGTTGTAATTTATGATAGAATCATCAAAATACACATGATCGTGTTTATAAGTAATTCCATGTACCAATAATCATTTTCATAAAATTTAAAATTAATTTTGAAAAATTTGAAAAACGAATAAAATTTTAACAAAAAATTCAAGATGAAAAGAAATATTGTTCGAGCCATCAATTCATTCAATTGAACAACGTAAGACTAAAACGTTATTTTTGCAAATCAACTGCGTACCACCATTACTGGCAATTCCTTATCAAAATAATATTATATGTACTTATGATTTCACTAATCGATGATAATAACACAGAAAATTCAACAACCTTCAAAGCGAAGACTATCAGAAAACTCTGCGTAAATATGTTAATTTTACGAAAATTTATAACACTTACAGCAACAAATTTAGGATTGACATGAACCGAAGGAGCTGCCGGCCAATTAGGATTTATAGTTTGTACCATTTTGTCCAAGTGCGATAAAACTGCTAACGGAAGAAGATTATTCCAAGTAAATCGTAACTTCAATAATTTTTGACGAACCGTTTCATCACCCTGTGTCAATGAAAACGTTATTAATACACATAGTAACGAAACATCTAAGTTACAAATGAATATAGTCAATTATTCATTACCTGTCTATACACATTAGTAAACGATCTAGGAATATATCTACAAAACAGATCCATGTACTCATTCCTTACACGTTTAATAATGGAATCGATTAAATACAGAATTGGTAACTTCAACGGATCGGCAACCTATTTTTGAAAATAAAAAAGAAAAATTAAAATACAATTTGTTGGTGCTTAACATAACGTAATAATTAATAAATATTACAACATATTTAATCTCAGTGATCAATGTTTACATGAAGATATGCCGTAGGTGAAAGAATTTACCTTTTCGAGTTGCTCGACAATGCAGTCTACTATTGTCGAAGCATATGCTTTTGCTTCTTCAGCTATGTTGGTTAGTACATCGATTAATGGTTTACTGTTAAATGTCAAGTCTCGTAAAGTCTCCAAATATTCCTCTCTTACTTCTTCTTCTTTCTCCGAGCGAGATCTAGTAGGCGTCCCCATTTTCTAAAAATCACAGATATTTACATTATTTAAACATTTATAATGAAATAAAAATAATATATTTTGAAACTTCTAATGTAATTTTAACGACCTCGAAATTAATAAACCATCAATTATTTTCTAAACAATAATGACTTTGAAATAATAACCAAATTCTGTAGCACGAATAATGTAATCGAGGGCGGAATCGCTCGTTAGGAAATATTTTTAGAAAAATTAAAATTCGATGAAAACAATAAAATAAAATGATCAAACCGTAGCTGGTCTTTTCGCATAAATTCTGAAGCGTTTCAGTGGTTGATTAATATTCATATTTGGGTACACTTTCGTAAGATTTGTAAATTTTACTGATTAATTGAAAAATATGGTACACATTCAGTTGAAGTCACTCAATTAATAAAAATACGTTTAAGCGATGATACACAACTAAAAAACTAAAATCGACCCTTGAAACTGAAAATATGGCACTTTTACGAGGCAAGATTATAATTGGAATGGTAACGTAGCACAAAATTGAATTTGTTACCAACGTCAGCAAATGAATTACCTGTACTAGATATTATCAAGTTATAAAAATTCACTTACACACCACTTTAGGGTTTTAGCAGTACGATAACATAAATTCAAGACTTCCGTTGAAGAAAAACTTCAATTCGTACAATTTACATTTTTTAATCTGAGCCAGCGTGTTAAATATGATAACGAGCAAATGACGTTTTTTCGCAGACAAACAAGCGATTTGAGTAATACTTTACGATACACAATGGAATGACATTCGCGACTTTCTACAATCAAAATTTCACTGTTCATAGCATAACTAATTGCAGTCGTTTAAAAACGAATCGATACGGAACTTATGCAATTTATTTCAATGAAATTGTTTACATATATTTGTGTTCAAACGTCATATTTCTACAACGTAAATATCAACGGATAATTAGTACTACTTAAAACATGATATGAATTTACGATTCCCAACAGTCTACTAAAGTGTCTATATAATTAAAATTTTCAAGATTTTTTCTTAAAATTTCAAACTCTTATATGCATACGCAATGTGGAAAAACCAATGTGAAACCAATACCAAATAATTGTAGCTAAGCATAAAGTATACTGAAAAAAAAAAAGGTGACTTACTTTCACAATGAATTACTTCGGTATGCGATGAATAAAAATTCCATATGATTATTAAATTATTTGTAAAATTAAAAGGTTAAAAAACAAAACATGAATGATTATTATTTTCAGCAACGACACATTTCAACGAATAACGATTTTAATATAGCGAATAAAAAGGAAACTAGGAAACAAGAGATCTAACGAACAAATTACTATTCCACGATGCGCAGATGAATGAATGTAAAATAAAACGAAAACGAAAAGGATGATCTAACAAAATGGCTGCTCTTGGCTCGCTATACGCGCATGCGCAGACATACAATGTTGCCAAAATCGTAACGCAAAAAAAGTACAAAATAAAGTTTAGAACTATTTTTCTCCCTATTTGAATTATCCGGTTTTATTCATGTATCCCTCAAAAGCGAAATTTTTGTGGTGATAACTGATGAAGTGATGAGTTTTGTTTGATGTAACGAAATGTGAATTTCGTTAATTTAATCGAGTTGGAATTTCATTTAAGTACGAAATCATTGTTTTTAATTTCAATATTAAATTGTAATTTAAACTAAAACACTTGACAGAAATGAGTGTTATAATATTATTCCATGGTTGAACCGTTTTTTGCAGTTGTTCTGATGTGTACTTAGTGGAGCAGAACGTCCCATTTGAAATATTTTTCCAAGTGATATTGTATTTGGAATGATTTAACAATATGTTTTAAATTCAAGTAAATTTTAAAATTTCTAGCATTACCTTACTTCAACTAAAATTCTATTATATTCTATTATGGTTGTGCGCAGAGCCGCATTAAACTCTTTGTGTATGTTGGTTGTAGTTTTGGGGAAGTGAAGTATAACGCTTTCTGCTACATTATGGAAGATTACAAATTCCTTTTCAAAGTAGTTCTCGTTGGAAATGCTGGTGTAGGGAAGACATGTTTAGTTCGAAGATTCACACAGGTATACGACTTTTATTTCCTTGTTGTATGACCTCGTAACCACATATGATAATTATGTGTTTTTATAGGGATTATTTCCACCGGGTCAGGGTGCTACTATTGGGGTAGATTTCATGATAAAAACTATTGATATCGATAATGAAAAAATTAAAGTAAGAAATGTTCGACATTTGGATTATTTTGTGTATGCCATTCGTTTAAAATTAAAATATTTTTCTTCGTAGTTACAAATTTGGGATACCGCGGGTCAGGAACGATTTCGTTCAATAACTCAGAGTTATTATCGTTCAGCTCATGCGTTAATATTAGTTTATGATATAAGTTGTCAACCGACATTCGACTGCTTGCCAGATTGGCTTCGAGAAATAGAGGAGTATGCTAATAGTAAAGTGCTACGTGTTCTTGTTGGTATGCGTCTTTACTTTACACTGATGTAACGAAGAATTACAATATTATTTATGCATTCATTTCCACTTCAGGAAACAAGCTTGATATAGAAGATCGTGAAATCCCTACGGAAGTTGGGGAACAATTTGCTCAAAGGCATAATATGTATTATTTAGAAACATCTGCTAAGCAAGCTGAAAATGTGGAAAAACTATTTATACAAATTGCTGCCGAATTAATGGAGGTAAAATTAAAATTCGCCTTCTTTTTGAAATAATACTTGAGAAATAACATGTTATTCTGGTACTTATGCTTACAGCAAGCTCGCTGTAAAGAATTACCTAGGTACGATAATGGTAGTGAATCTATTGATCCTAAAGCTACTACGGTGCGAACGAATCCATGCTGCAATAATTAAGGCTTATATTTCGAAATGTGTTAGCAAAATATAATAACACTTTTTTGTATTATTGCCATGACACAATGAGATTTTCGAAAAACCCGTACTTAATATTTATTAGTGTTTTCTAAAAACGTTTGTTATTGCGGATGTTTCGTTATTTTTTTAAAGATTTTTTGGCACCTCCATTTCAGTATTATTTTTTGATCGATTCCTACGTTTAACTATTAAGTCGATTTAATGATACATAACGATTGTTTCAAAAACATTTCGCGTTAGATTTTTTTTTTTAATTATGAGGCGAGTCTTTCATTTTTCTTTAAGTTAAATATTGTTTCGTCGTCGGATACCTTTCGAGGTATAGTGATCATGATTCTGAATTCATTCCAATAGGCGTCGTGTCATTTATCTGCATTTAGTATCAGATTGATGTAATGGGTGTTTGTTGAAATTTGAATGTCTTTGTGGACCAATTTTCTGCCTCATAGGAAATGAATTCTAGAAAAAAAATCATAAAAATGCAATAGTTATTTTCATTTATTAGCTTTAAGCTTCTTTTATTGTTGATTTTGAAAAATTTTCATTCTTGTTGATTTAAAAAAATTATGATTTATTTCTTTCTATATTTTCATCACTCAAAATGGGCTTTTTATTAATTTCGTAAATTAATTTTCATTTAATAATAGTTTAAGTGATTTTTTATATGTTCCTACTGCGGTACTACATAAAATCCAGGTTACCTAAATGTGTATTATGTAATTCACTTTATTTTTAATATTTATAACGCATACTTATATACTTAATATTTAATTTTACTATAAAAAATCGTTCGTTGTACGTTTTTTGTACATAATCCGCATTTCTGAATTTTTTTATCATACGAAAAGACTGTAATTTTTCCCTGAAAAAAGTCATCTTTCAGTTTTCGTACATAATATTTAACAATGCTGTGCTTTACCTGTATTTTATAAATTTTAGCGAGCTATGACAGATTGATAAAGTTAACATAGTGTGATTTGTTTCTCTCTTATTAAAGTTACACCTTTTTTTTCTTTTACGTTCTTGTATATAGTATTTTTAACGACAATCTTAGATTTAAAAAATAATTGTAACGTACTATTAGTTATGATTGTAAACATAATGCAATGTTACCAATGTTGAGGAATGCTAATTTTCATTAGTATTAGTTTAACATATCACATTCAGCTTTATCTCGACTAGTGCAATATTTTCACATTCCAAAGTATGAATGTAATTATATATAGGTATTCAAAAATTTATAATGAAATGTATCCCGTATTTGATAACTAAGTTATTTTTATATTTCATGTATACGATGGAAAATAGATTATAAAAATTTCAAAACTGCTCAATAGATAGAATATTGTACGTATAATTTTCGTAAGTAAGACTATAAATAATTTAAACTATGCCGATATGCATCTAAAATTATAAAAATGATCACCGAACCGATGAATATAATGCTAAAGTAAAGTGGTATAAAAAATAAAACTTTCCTAACGTGATATCTGGCTTGCCTTTGATTTACGATCACCTCTTTCTGTGTTTTACTTTTATAAATATGGTCGATTAGTCGATACACTACATGAATGATCTTTTGTACCATCTCGATATACCTATATAATGGCAAACAAGTTTCAAAATAAATAAATTTTACTGTCGTAATAATGATTGGTGTAGTCCTTTAGGGAAATTCAATAATCTTTGAACTACAGTTCGAATCAATACGAAACCTACGTATATTACAAAAATGAAACTATAATACAGAGGAAAATACCAAAACTTGGTCCCCAGGTGATAATACATATGAAATGGTGTTAATGTAGTCACGTCGACTCTATCATTTCTTAGTAATGAAGGCAACGTTTCTACAAGATCGAAAACTTGAACGTCATCAGTGTTTTGATTGTTTTTAATGTAATTTAAATCGTACATTGGAGTAGCAAACTTTAATTTCATTTTGTTTGTTTTGTCATGAAGTATGATTAATTCTTCGGGAGTTCGACGGTTATTTAGTCTAGAAAATAAAATATAAAAACATCTGATTGGTAAGTCAAATTTTTGAAAAACGAGAGAAAAGAACAAAATTAGAACTTCAACTGTTATAGAATATTTAGTATATTTATTAAGTATTGCTAAATTCAATGAAACAGTACTGTGCTTAAATATATTAAAAAGAGAGGGAAAATTGAACGAAAAACAGAATACAATTTTATTATAAACTGATAATTCCGTTTTCAATATATTAAAACCTGACATCGTGTATTTCTGTAACTTTTTGAATACAAGATAAAATTTTATACGATAAATCTATGAGATCATCGTTGTTCATTTTACCGTATAAAGGATAACTTATTCTTCTACGAATCATTCCTTCAATAATTATGTATCCGTAAAGTACGACAAAAGCGAAACCAAAATATAAGGATATGTACCATAATTTATTCCCAAGATAGTAATGAGTATGTGGACCTTCTTCATTAATTTTATCCGGCAATACTTCTGACAACGCAGTGGTTGTAAAAAACACTGGTTTTAGTGTAACATAGCTTGCTGGCGGGTATCCTAAATTTTGATCATACGTTGGTTCTTGATATTGTGTAAGTATTGGCTGTTCTACAACTTGATCCAAAGGGATGGTTTCGATTTGTTGCGGTAAAACATTAAATTTCGGCGGTTTTATTAGTTGACTAATCAAAACACTTTCCGCTGGTTTATGTGGTATATTGACTTGTTCTTTTAGGCTGGTGGGTCTCTTGACCGGTGGATGAAATCTATGTTGAATTGGTCGAACTAGTTGCTGCGTAATTTTGTCGGTATAATGTTTATGTTGCGAATGTTGATATTCTTCATTGATAACAGGTCGTTTTACTGTAGGATTCTGTGCATAATGAAAAGTGACATTGTTGAATTCATGAGACGGCGATGTGGGTTTTCGTTGATCATTTGTCAGCGATGGTTTATATTCGTTTTTCGATTCGTTACCATACATATTAGTTATATTTTTAACATTTATGGGAAATTGCCATAAAGGATTGGATGTTTTTGTTGTTCCATATAGTGCAGCGCTGGGATAACGAAGATGATTGTTAGAATTTGTAACTCTGTTGCACAAAGAAATACGTATTCCATGTTAGGTAGAAAAATTATAACACTTTAACCAGCAGCGTTAAAAATATCTTCATAGCTACGAGCAAATAACATAAAGTTTTCAGATGCAGTTGCAGGGATTTTAATTTTATGTCTTGCAATGACTTTCAATATCAAATAGCCTATGTAAATTGAAAAGTACACGCCGAAATATAACGGTACATAATACACTTTTTGACTTAGCCATCGTCGAGCTTGACTAATACCTCGGTTATTGTTTTTGTACAATGTAAGGCTATTGTTACGAGTTTCCAAGAAGCAATTGTGTGGTCCTGAGCTGGAGTTCTGGGTGAAATTACACAGGTAGTATTTCAAGATCGTTATAAATCCTTTTCTCAGAAGTTGCGGTAATGATACTTCGAGTAACGATGTCGTATTCAAATAGAATATTGGTTCACGGTGAATTAACGAGGTTTCTTTTCCATGAATTATCGATGATTGTGAATCTGCTATCCTATATAATAATTTATACACGAATAGATAATTTCAACATTTGGATAAAATTTCATAAAAGCAAATGTGACAATGATAAACGAGTTCCCATGATTAGGTTTCATTGCAATATTCATGAAAAGAGAGTTACACATGCATCATGCATGGTAATTAATCAGAAAAACAGACTTTTCATACAAAATTCTCCCTTCGAAATTTTTTTTTAAATATAAAATTGATTAATAAGCAAATATGTACTTATTAAAATGTTGTTTATTTGAATGCAGCACAGAAGAGTTCTACTATGTATGTAGCTGGAAAAAGTCAAATAGCAACTGAATATCTACTTAGATACTTACAATATGTATCAAGTTGAATAATTTTTTGTTCTAAGTAAATGAAAATTCAAATATTGTTGTTGGTGTAAGGTAATTTAACTTTATGCCGAGCAATAGATTTAATTACTAGATAACTCATATAAACTATAAAATAAATATTGAAGTATAAAGGTATGTTCCATGTCATCAAAGTGAAAAGACGACGACCTGTGGATGCAATGGATGATTTATTATCATACGATATTTTCCAAATTTGATAAAATATTCTTTTCACAAGTATGAGGAATAATTTAACTTTCATGTTCGAGTTGATAGGTTTATCTTGAACAAGTTTTACCGGAATTTCTTCACCAAATGAATTTCTGCAGTAGGTAATGTAATTTTGTGTTATAAATCTATAAGTTTCAATAAACAGATAACTTGGACGTAATTTATTTTTGAGAAAAAAATCACAAATTTTAATAATTATAAAATTATAGATTCCAGTAAAGAGTATGAGCAATGGACATAGAGAGTAAATTTCTGAACAATTTGATCTATTTTTCATTTTCCAAAATTTTTCGAAAGGAATTTTAACCCAAGATGCTGTGGAAATCAGGAAGGTTTTTACGTTTGGTATGATTTGTGATTAAAGTGGTGTAGGAATAGAATGCCGGTACAAATATTCGTACCAGTTTATGGATTCGCCATTGCAGCTTGCAAAGCAGCAGGAAATTTAGAGTAATGCTTTACCAAAATTACGAGATAAAAATATCCTAACATTATTGTGTGATAAATAGCAAATACTACAATAGCATACCAAAACTTATATCCTATATAATAATGCGCAAACAAATCTTTTTGTTTTATTTCAACTACATTGGTATCGTTACTGATGAAGTTATCATTATATTCCTGCAAAATTACTCCATTTTCCACGGGGGGTAAATATGAAGGAGCTTTATAAGTGTATCCGTAAAAATAACCCGATTGTTCGGTAGTCGAGGTTGATGGTTGCGAATCTGGGTACCCGGTAAAATTATCTTGATACTGTTCGTTAAACTGATTGAATTCGGGAAAATACGACGAATCGTTTGACGGAAATAAATAAATTTCGTTTTCATTTATCGTATAATATTCTTGCTTTAATGATTCGTCTATTTGATAAGTGTTGTCATTTTCATTATAGGCAGATAGGTCCTTGAAAACAGTATTATTCGAGAATACCTCACCTTCTCTAGTATCTTCGTCTATTTCTGGTAAAATGAACTGGTCTTCTGATAAATTAATTTTGAATGGTTTAGAAAGTTCAATATGATTGGAATCAGGATTAGGTTCAAATATAGCTAATGTATGACTTGGAAATTTTTCTTTCGATTGTTCGGCGTATTTAAAATAAGGATTTGATTTAAATATGGCCAAGGTATGACTTGGGAGTTTTTCCTTTAATTTTTCATCTTTAAATATGGCCAACGTGTGAGGTGGATTTTTCTTACGAATCTGATATCTCTTCAGTTGTTTTATCGGCAATTGATTACGATTTAGAGTACGATTATCATGGCTTAATTTATTCAACAGTATCATTCTTGACAAGTTTTGATCTGATTTTTCGGTGCTATCTTCAGTTTGTAGTTTAGAGTGGTATTCGTTTAATTTCCTTTTGAAATACATAATTATTGTTTTAGAGCACTATAGTAAGACAATCTGTCTTATGAATCTAATTATAGATACCTAGCTAAATCAATAATATCCACTAGCTACCTAACTACTGAAAATTCAAAACTTGAAATAGGTACGTATGGTCGTTTTGTTAGGGATTAATAATAAAATAAAAAAATTCTTACCGTGTTTGATTATTTTGAATTTTATGGTTATTATAATCTAAATTATTGTAAGTCACACTTCTACACTGGGCAGTTGTCGAACTGCTGAGTATAAGTAAAATGGTAAGATGGCAAAAATTCATTTTACGTTATTTTACATCAACAAATAACATAATTCTAACTAAAAGTTCAGTGTGCTGACGATGTGTTCATCATTTGTCATTTGTCTCTTCCGGACTAGATCGTTAACTTATTATCACACTGGTGACATATTTTAAATAAACAAAAATTAAGTCGTTTGAATGTTTAATAAGTAGGTATCTACGCAGATAATCGTTGCATATAAACAAAATGATGCTGCAAAAAATTTTTAAAAAAAGAGACTCACATATGTGCTATAAATGTAAATACGTACAACAATGTTGACCTATAATGTAAAATGTAAAATCGAATGCATTCAACGTGAATGCGCATCGTCTAAATCTGCATGTATCCAAGTAAAACAATGGTAAATTATGGAAGATAACTTTTTTCAAATTAATTTGACCCTTTTCTTGTGGTACATAGGTTTCCGCTGTTAAACGATTAATCCCTCGAGTAATCTTCATTACATCAATCCCTCAAACAAAAAAGTGCATACTATGAGAATTTTAAAAAACGTTTGTAGTAATCCTATAGCCACTATGAGTTACTATGCAGTTTTAGAAATAGATTGTAGCAGTACTATAGTTACTACAAGTTACTATGAAGTGTATAGAAAAAGTTGTAGATCTACTATAGTGACTATGGATTACTATGAGTTTTTTGAAAAAGAGTTCGAAGGAAAGTCACAGTAACCAGTAACCATTGAGAAACCATTGGTTGCTATTAATACTCATTACTGAGAACAATTATTTTCCAACTGATGACCGTTTATGATGACTATATCAGGGAGTGTACTATAGTTTGCTCCAGTTGAGAAGGGATAACGGAATATGCTCACTTTCACAGCTAAGAATACCATTTCTAAACGACATTTTTTCATGGAATTTCACCGAAATTTCAATAAAAACATGAGATATTAATGAGAATAATCGAGAACTGAAATAATAATATATATTTGAGAAATATTTGAGAATATTTTATTAAAAAATTGTATATAAGGGATATTTTAGCTGCATAGCTAAGCATAAGTCCCTTTTTAACTGGGACAGACTGTATATGCGTATGCTTATATGTTATGTCCTGAAACATTTACTATTTAAAAAAATATATACCTATTTGCTACAAAAAATTTCCCAAGACCAACAAACAATTTGTGTACACTATACATGCGATAACACCTCCATTTACAACCCCTATTGTGGCTTAATGGTTAAGCGAGTTGACGACAGTCAGGTTCATACTTCAAATATCAGCGGGGGGGATAATTTTTTGTTATTTTTTTTTTCAGATGAATCATCATTATTGAACCATTTTAGGTATTTTTACCTATTTTTTAAATTTTGGAGAGTGATAACCACTACATAGCTACTATAGTATCTATAGCTATTATTGTCCGAACTTACTATACCTAGTAGAAATTACTATTGATTTTTTTTAATGAGGGATGATTTATCAACGATGGGAAAATTTTCAGCACTATTTTGCTAATTGATTGGGTCATCATTCAATCAACCGAATCGTTGTTTATCCTGAAAAAAGAAAAACTGAAATGAATCATAATAATTATTTAATAAATCATTTAAACTTTTTTTTTATTTCGGTCGAAGTAGTCTAATATTTCAACCTGCTTCTTTTAAAAGATTTTTTTAAATGAAAAGTCAAACAATTTTTTCCTAATGCTGTATCAGTTTCTATGTAAAACACAAAATCAGTCACTTACATAGGACCCAATAAGAATGACATTAATGTAGGAGAACATAGATGACACAATGAAGCATACTTTCCTACGTACTTACTGACTTATTTTAAATTACTGCTTTTCGTTATACTCCATTCTAATTCATAAAAATTCAGAAAATCTTTTTTCAAATCTTCAATATCCGTGAATACTTTGCTATATAGCTTTTCCTCGAATTATCTTTTTCCTTTTAATATATGAGATAATTCTTATGAAAATTTTGAGCAAGGAAGTTTATACTACCTCCTTCTTGTACTTTAGATGTTGTCTTACTTTTACAATTTTTATTTTTATGTTGACCCATTGACTAAAAATAGTCTTCTTCTGCCATGGCCGAATGTGTTGTCTTTTGGGAAGAACGTAACTTTTTACTATCTTTGTTGAATTTGACATCTTTTACGCACTTTACATTAGCTTCGTGAAATATGTAGCGGAATCTCTTAGTGATTTTATCAGTATTTGAATCATTCACTGAGGAAGATAAAAGCTCTGTATGAAAAGAGGAATTTCGAAGAATTTGTATAATTTCTCTAAACAATCCTTTATTCAGTACATCACGTAGTGTTGATGACTTTCCATTAGTTATATTAGTATTATTATTAATACTCATGAATTCGGTTACATTTCCATTTAATACACATTAGTAAGATATTAATATTATTGAAAAGTAATATGTACAGAAATGAAACTTTTTTCGCAAAAATTTTCATCTTTAATGATGAATTCCAATAAGAAAGCGGTAAAGTAGACTAATACACAGCATAGATAAGAAATAGTAAATCAGATTTGATGTAGTTTGGCTTACCTATGTAACCTCTATGAAGGAAATTTGTATGTAATAAGAATTTTATCATTTAATATTAATAACAACTACCTAATCTCGTTTTATCTGTATATTATCGAAATAATTTAAATCAATTGATTTTGATTAGTACTAGCAGAGATACACCTAAATCAGTTTTAGTTGGATAATTAATTTTTTTAACTGGTAAGCAAAAGAAAACGAATTGGAAGAAATCTAATCACCGACTTTCTTTATCTTTGGCATGTCTTTTTCATCTGACCACGAACAAAGATTATCATACTTTTACTCGTTTCAATCTTATTTTTATTTTGTACATATCTTTTTCTTGCAGATACCTTACACATTAAACTCTCATCATTAACAAAAAATAGTTCATTCTTAAAAAATTGGATTCATTGATCACCTGAACAAATTTTCAATAACTCTTTTTAGGTTATTTTTTCCCGTTATCTATCTATGAGTATTACAATTCATTTCTGTTTGTAAATTCATTCGCGATCATCATTATGAAGTTTTGCAGTTATACCCCGCGTTTAAATCCTGCATTTTTCTGTCAACCGTTACGTATGCTACTTTTTATACTTCAAACTCCCTTATTGCAGTGCTTATGGTATCCAAAAAGTTTTCATATCAAAAATTTATTTCATTTTTTTTTTAATGAAATGTGAAAGTAATTCAAACAGGCATGGTAAAAACATATTAAGAATAGTCCCTTCTCTTATCATCAATTTATCATAAATTTCATCACACGAATTGTTATAATGGGTAATTGGACATGGGTACGACAATTTTCTACTAAAAGAATTATTCGAAACCACTTTTAAATTTTGCTTCTCATTGGAGAGATGATCGTGTGAAGATATAAATTATTGCTTGGGCATTAAAGAAGATTGATAATAACATATAGAAAAAAATGTTTATTTTTGTTTTTTTAGAAATATGCCTGTAAAATAAAGAAATTATATATTTAGTTCTACTTCACTCCGCTTAGGCTGAAAATATATCATTTGGAAATATATTTCTTATGTTCATCCAATCTCGCAATATTATTCATGGACCATGTAGGGAACGAAAATACGAAAAAATAAAAAAAAAAGGTAACGCAATGTACATATTTTTAACCATTGAGAAAGGGAAACGGAAATTGGAAATCAGTAAATCACGTGAGACTGGATCTAAATCAAAAGTGTACGTATAATTGGTTTTGGTTTCTGTTTTAGGTTAGGAACTCTTTCATTTTGACTTCAGTTTCGGAAGAAGTTTTGGTATCGGGTTCGGTTCTTTTTCAATTCGATTTTCTATGTCATAACGTCAATGAAAACCAGGCTATTACAGTCGATCAATCTACGGCGGATGAGGGAGGAAATAACAAAATCCGTTTTGGGTTCCTAGAAAACTATTACAATTATTTTTGGACATGTCACGTATTTATTATTATTTTTATTTATTTTTTTTACCGAAGACTAAAGTCATTTACTCTGCTTGATATTGAGCAAAATTGTTAGTGGATGACGTTGAATCAAAATTCAGTTATGTCCAAATTCAGTTGTGGAGGGGAGGAGGTACTGAGAGGCCAAAAACGCAACAATTGTTCCCTTTTAATCCAATCAATTGAAAATCCAAAGTTGTAAATCAAATCCAAAAATCAACCTCCTACGTAAATTAGGAGGGGAAATATAAGAATTTGACCTTGAGGAAGGGCCGTTTATCCTCTCCTATTTCCCCACCAAATTGATTTGAAAAGTTTAAATTTGATTTGTACATTTAGTAGAGACCCTAGATATGCTTTTTGGCGGTTTCGACTTCTCAGCCTCATTGCACTGCACCCTTCACAGCCCCTAAAATGTGTTTTTTTGGTTTGTTTTTTTTTTCAACCACTATAATCATTTAATCTGCTCGATACTGACCAAAATCGCTCCAATTCGGTCAACCGACTTAGTTTGGTGGTGGATTAGATACATATGAGTGGGGATGACCTTGGGGAAAAATTCAGGTATACCAAAATTTGGGGGAAGGTGTGCTGAGTGGCCAAAACCGCCAAAATTGTTTCTATTTGAGCCAGTCTATACAGGATTTAAAATTGTATAACATATCCAAAAATCAACCTCTTAGGTCGATTAAAAGAAGAGAAATGAGGGGTTTCCCCCTTTTTATCGCGCGATGCTTTTTTACAATTCTCATCATTATAATATCTCACCAAAAGCAAGCTGAAAATGCATCACTTTTTTTTCAAGTTGAGAGGACATGTAAAATTAAAGTTGTATATTCGAATAAATTCTTATATGAACTACAAAGTACATTAAAAGATATGTACTACAAACGAACGATACGTTGGAGAGCAGTTGGAGAGAGCAAGAATAAAGAGAAGGACGCAAGGAAAAAAATAAGGTGGTTTGCAAGATATACCAGAGTGTGAGAACAGTAGAGGAACGGACAAGAGTGAAATGTAGGATCATTAAGGATTCTGAGAATGGACGATACTAACTCGAACATGCTTCCGCCCATTGAAACATGAGTCAGCAGCAACAAGTAGACGAATGATTTTAGACTAAAGGCGCTCGAACTGTCTGCCTTGTGTACTGATAGTGACGACTCAAACAATACTATCTTTGTCAGGGTGAATTTCAGTTATTAGAAGAAAATTGCTACGTGTGTTGACGCTGTAAGACTATTCAACATTTTTTCCTTTTGTTACTTTTATATAGGTACGCATTATTATGAATCGAGTTGTGCTTTAGCGAAGGCTTTAATCTTATTCTAAAATTTCTTTCAAATAAAAAGCGAGGCGACAACTTTTCTAGTGCCTATAAGCACAAAACGTCTAAATTCGGATATATGTACAACAAACGAGCTATATGTGGGAACGCAGTTAGAGAGAGAGGGATAACAAAGAGAAGGTTACGGGGAAAAATGGAAACAATAGAGGAACGGACGAGAGTAAAATGTAGGATCATTAAGGATTCTGAGAATGGACGATACTCGCTAGGACAATGATGATAATAATAATCACATTGGAAGTAGTAAAAAAAAAAAGAAAGAATTTAGGCTCCTTCAAGACTGTCTTAATTACTGTATGAGACTGATTTCTGAATCAAATAGAATATTATGCATATTTTGATTTCGTATCAATATTGCTAGAAAATTTTTTATTTTTAGATTTCATCGTGCCAATTCATTACGAACTTCTGCAATAGTCCTGAGCTAAAATAAGATAGATAATGAATTTTATGTTGAAAAAGTATGTGCCTAGTAGCTTGAATAGAATATGATTATTTTAATTTCGGTTTTGGTATTGGATTCAAAAGTTTTTTCTATTTAATTTTATTTCAAATTTTCCAGTTTCAGATTTAAGCCATATGTAGAATAATTTGCAAAGGCTTAAAATGATGGCATTTTTTCCGTACCGAAAAACTGATTGAGAGAGGCTTGTAGAAATTTTTCCTGGATTCATTTAAGATCATCACCACGATTTCATTATGTATAAAAAAAAAACATCCAAACATCCACGTGTATTCTATGACTACGTATTTTTTAGTGTTAAATAAATTGCATACCTTATTGCCGTAAATACATCATCATGCGTATTTTGATTTAAAATCAACAACAGTTCGCTAAGTAATTTGTCAATTGACAAACACGAACATCGAACGTTGTGATAATACATTCAAATGAAAATTTATCGTCACGTACATTGGGTGAGAAAAAATTTCATTTTCTAACCACGTCATACAAGCTATTGTACGGGTTCATTCACATAACCGATCAATTTTGCAATTAAATCACGTAAAGTCGCAAAAAACTACGTAATCTTGGCAAAATGATCAAAAACTCTGTACTATCTGGCTGAAGTCCATGAACTCTCAAAATAAGTACAATTATATAATATAAATAATACCTAGCAGATCATTATGGACGCGAAATAAAAAGAATCTATCTACCTAGATTTTACTTTCTTTTTATGCATGTAAGATATGTAAGCATAAAACCTATTTAGTTCTTGAATAAAAAAAAAAAAAAAATGTTGCTCGTTTTTAACGAAATATGACAAATAATTCAGTTCGAACAAACCCTCACCCACTTGACCCAGTTTTTAAACGAATTTTTGGTAAATTATAAATTACAAGGTAATTATCAACTAGGTGAAAATTCTTCGCAAGCTTATTACAGTTTGTCATCGCTGAAAGAAAATAACTCGAAATGGTTTATTCATATTTCCATCTGTCGTCGCAAAAGTGTCATTTTGTTGATAAGTTTATTTGTGAAGTGTATTTCTATGCTTTTAACCGTTCTAATATTCGGTTTGATGTTTCCGTTAGTGCACTGGAAGCACTATGGTGCCGCCGAAGACACCTCGTCAATGTAAAGTAAAATTGTCCAAGTTGTTACGAACCTACCTACCTACCTAGCTATGCATATTTGCAAGTTTTATTTTCGAACGATTTTATTTTTTTGATAACGGGATCAATTTTGATCGTTAATGAAGCGATGTTGCTCGAGATTGTTTACTTGACGCGACGACAACATGTTCCCACTGTTGTTTTTTTTGTTTTGTTTCCGCGTAACACGAGTGGATTCGAGGAAGTTCATTAAATTTATAAAGTCCAGAGTACAAGTATTCACCTACCTACATATCATAGCGTATATTTTGCCATTTTTTCGCATTATTACATTTTTATATATATATATGTATTTGTGTGTTGCTGTAATTAGTATACAGCTACTTTTAACCTTAGGTACTTGAAAGGTATGGAATTAGATGAGGTTTGAAGTTGATGTGAGCGATTAATTTAGGTGTGCGTTCTCATGCAAAGTTACATGTATCAAGAGCTAACGTCGGTTCGTTAGCAGGATTATATTTTATTGTAAATTATTTTTTTTTTTGATATAATTATTTTTAAAGTAAAAAAAATTTATGTAAATCGCTTCAAATTACAAAAGATAGAAGAAAGTTAGAGAGAGGAGAGACGTCTGTAAGTCAGAAAATATTACTCACCCGTCCCTTCGTCATTTGGTTTCAAGTCTGACTAATTATTAATTATTAGCTACCTAGCTCGTAGTGTACTTGTTTTTTTTTTCTAAATTATGAGATTTAAAAGTACTAAAATTTATGTTTTTTTTTTTTTTTTTTTTTTTTTTTAATTTTTTTTTTTAAAAAAAAAAAAAATTTTTTTTTTTTTTTTTTTTTTTTTTTTTTTTAATATTATTGTTTGAACAGAAAAATAAATGATATTACCGACGTGCCCAGAGCATCGGCTGGAGTCAGTTATCACGAATTTTTAATAAACGAAGCATCGTACAAATTTTGGGCCATTTTTCAAGTAAGTATGCAACTCAACGGGCAGTTCGCAGTATTAATCTCGAGTAATACCTAAATACGAAATAAGGCTATAATACGGTTAAATCTGGTCGTTATTCTGTTTGCAGTTGGTAACAGTAGCAGTTTTACTGTATTCGACATTCGCGGCCATTTATTTTGCTAGATATAATTATCTGATGAATCTGGAGAACGGCGATTACGATGATCTTCTTTTTGCTAGATCCTTATCGAACGTTTATTTACCAAGATTAGACGTACAAACATTTCAGCGGATTGTTGAAGCCATTTTTAGACCGTATGATCAACCTGATCGAGGTTAGCAAGATTAAGTAGGTATTTCCGCTCTTAACGATTAAGTATTATATATTTTAAGATGTCCGGATAAGACTGTAGACACACTTATTCGTTTGTAAAGCGCGGGCGAATAATGGAAGTATATTTGTAACATTTTTCCAATATTATTTAAAAAATTTTGATTTTTAATGTGTAAGTGTCTGATAAAATTGTTTACCCGCTCTTTTTTCGTTTTTTTTTTTTTTTTTTTTTTTTTTTTTTTTTTTCCCCTTTTTTTTTTTTTTTTTTTTTTTTTTTTTTTTTTTTTATTAATATACTTAGGTGAATCGATTTATCGATGTATAGGTTGTTGAATGTTTAAAATTGTTGTTCCTAAATCTTAATGTTAATAACTTTCTATTTATACTATGTACCTATAAGAGCAAAAATAGGTATAATAAAATTTACTTATTTTTCACGATTACATTTTAACAACCGGATTTAGTATTTAGCTATTTTTAAAACTGTGTCGATTAAGTAGGGCTTGCAAAAGTTTTTCAATTCTTTTGGTTTGTGTCTTATATAATGTACTAAGGGTCTGCTAAAAAATGATTATTTGAAAAAAAAATGTAACACTTCCGGTGAATTAGTACAGTAATCAAAAGTTGGATAATTATTACGCGAGCATTAGGTATGTTTCAGATAGTTTAATTAAAGATAGAAAACTGCGTTATTTTATAATTGAATCTATATTATAAAAACGTTAAAGCAATAAAAGCATCATATAAGCGTAGACTTCTCTGTAAGTTTTTTTTTTTTTTTTTTTTTTTGTATAGAAATAGTATTTTAGTGCATCTTTGTGATGTTGTGCGTAGGTTATGTATGTGCTTGCGACGATACTTTCTTGAGGTGATAATGAATTCAACGTTTTCACAATTACCTATAAGCGTCGAGCTCGAGTAATTTAATTTAGCTCAACGTGTAATTAAAACGGCTCGTTATTTAAATATATATAGAATTTCAACTTATAATGTAGGTTTTGTTTTGTTTCAACGTATGAGAATTACGTGAACAAAAAATACTTACCTACACGAATAAGCCTACTATAGGAACATAGGAAGACATTCTTGTAACAAATAAAAAAAAGTAGATGCTTACGATGGATTTATTATGCTATCGCGTACCTGTTATTTAATCTTATCTAAATCGGACATGATGACATTGTCCTTTTCGTATCTGCGTTGAGTGTTCGTATTATTAAGTTTTTAATAAATGTAGGTTTTTGGGTAAAGTAGCTTTTCTAGTTCTATTTCGTTCGTCTTCCCGATTCAGTTTCGGTTTAGCAACTTGCAACATTTTTTGAAATTTACTAAATACCAAATTTCCAATTTTTTCAAAATTTTTCCAAATAGCTTGAAATTTTTTCAAATAACTCGCAGTTTTTGACATGAATATGTCTTTGGGCTGGGGGTAATTTTATGAAAACGTTACGTTTTTAAACTAACGTTTTTTGTGTAACATTTTTGATTTTTAATTTGAAGTTTTTGGTCAAAAACTCGCGATGAAAATGATTATGAAAAATTTTTGCACTTCGTGTTAAAATGTTGACATAGATTTATGTCTATTTAAAAAAAAAAAAAAATTGAAAAAATTAATTTGTAATTGTCGATCAAAAACTCGTGGTGATAGATGATTGTATAATTTTTATTTTTCCAGGCAATAATAAAATCAAGTGTCAAAAGTAAGTGAAGAAAAAAGTAAATATTTTCGACTTGAAATTTTTGATCAGAAATTCACCATTCATGTTAAATTGTTGACATGAATATGTTACATAATGTAGAATTTTTCCCCAAAAATTAAGTGCCAAAATTTTTCACAGGGGAGAGGAGAGTTCCTATACCTCCCTCTGCTTTGGCTCTGGGTGAAGGTAGATAGAGGAAAACTTATTTCAATTGTCATATTATCTTGTGAGCTGAATTTTGAATGAATTTTTTCTCTGTTTTCGAAATTATGTTGCTAAAAGTGAACTACTGGTCCCGATAGAGTGATATTTAAAATAAATTCATTAATTTTCGTATCACTGAAAAACGAAATTTTCAAGCAGCATATTTATAATCACAGGAAAAAATCATACGAAAGAAATTATTATAAAAATTTGAGGGTGTTTTCGAGCATAATTTATCACTTAGGATTACATAAGCGATCAAAACAATTTGTCACTAATCTGCCCACACCCGTACTATAATTTAAAGTGGAAATATTGACCTTTACACCTTCATGTGGGTCCTACACTAAATAAATTAAAACCTATAAACCTTGAAAATTTACTTAATACTTCAAAATAAGCGCAAATTTTAATTTTTTTCCATCATTGTAAATAATACAACTTTTGAAATGTAAAGCCCCGCCTTAAGTATATGTATCTCTGGTCTGTACCATATTTTTTTCGCAAAATGCACTAATAAAAATCTGAATTCAAATAGCAAAGTCCAACAAATTTTATTCTGAGAAAAAATTACTTCCTTCGATTCATACGTACCTACGAGTACTTTGATGGATTAACCTTCGCATTAATTCATTGACAAAAAGTAATTAAATAATATTCGTATCGAAGATGGTAATAAATTTTAATGACGTTTTTAACATCACTGATTTTAATTTCAAACATATGATCGATGTAATATCACTGCATATACTCGTAACACGTAACTGGATAAAATTTCCAACATCTTCATTCCATTAGAGTGTATTTGTCAAATTTGTAACTACACATAACGACAAAATATCAGATTTCTTAGCCTGATTTTCTATGTGATATTGTCAATGAAAACCCGGCCATTGCAGCCCAACAAAATCCGTTTTGGAGTCCTGGAATACCATTAAGTCAATTTTTGGCCATGTTGGATATTTATTTTTACTTTTTTATTTTTTTCCCTCGAACATTAAAATTATTTACTCTGTTCGACACTGACCAAAATCGCTCCAATTCAGTCAATCGGCTCAGTTATATAAATGCGTGGGAGGGGCGTGACCTTGGGTCAAAATTCAATTTTGCTCTATTTTGCTGGAGGGGATGCTGAGGAGCCAAAATCAGAAAAATTGTTTCTTCTTGAGTCAATCGATAGAGAATCCAAAGTTGTTTAACATCTTCAAAAATCAACCTTCTAGGTCAATTAGTAGGGACGATATGAGAGTTTGCCCTTTTTCGACTTTGAAAAAGGGCTGTTCCTATCCCATCTCCCACCAAAATTAGTTAGGAAGTTAAAATTTGATATGTACATTCAGTTCGGGCCCTAGATGTGCTATTTGGTGGTCCCGACTCTTCAGCTCCATTGCATCCGCTCACAGTCCCGGAAATGTTGTTTTTTGGTCAGGTTATCTCATTTTTGAGTTTTTTCATTTTGTTCCTCGCATCACTCCCCTCCAAATTGAGCAGGAAACTTGAAATTAGGTATGTACATTCGGTAGAGACCTTAGATGTGCCTTTTAGGGGTCTCGACTTTTAAGCCCTATTTCATCCCCCTCACAGCCCCGAATATGTGATTTTTTGGTCGTTTTTTCTGATTTCCAATGATTGTGGGGTATGTACAGTGAGTAAAGAACCTAGATGTGCCTTTTATGTTTTTCGACTTTTTAGCCCCATTGAACCCTTCTTGCCCTTAAGGCCTTTTTTTTCTACTTTTATCTATTCGGCAAATATAATTCATGTGTCACCTTATAGATTTAATGCTAGCCAAGTCTAAATCTTCCATCACATATTTACTTGCCAGCTTCATTCTTAATGAGGTTGGAATTAGTTGGTCTTGGTTGTCTTGAGGATTGAGGAAATAAATAAGCAATTTGATGCGTTCTTTTGTGAGCTTATGATTATTTAGACCACCTTATAGCTGTAAATAAAGATGGCTACAGGTACACCAGGTAGATATGTACCAGTCTAGCTTTTTGGCCAACTTATGAAGATCACAGCAAGTTGAAATTTCCTGTAGCGTTTTAATCTTCATTTAACGGTAAAAATGCAATAAACCATTGATAATGCATTTCAGATAACACACTACATAAGCGCCTTTTTTCTAATTATTATTACTAGCGCATTTAACTTTATGCAAAATTTTAGATCGAATTTTTACATTTTTTTTATCTGCATCTATAGAGTTTTTTTTTTTTTTTGCTTATAGCCGCTTCCACAATTAATTATGATCTTGATAGCGACGAGCAACAGCAAAAAAATCAAGATGAATGTTATGCCTTTGGAGTTTGTTGATTCGCTAGTGTTTTATTTTCGCTTTAAAATATTAATATGTAATCTTAATGGTCGTCTTATTCACTTCATTGGCCTTTATCGTGCAGACTTTTTTTAATGCCATCGTAAAAAAAAAACCACACCTCGTAACATAAATGAATTGTACTTTTCGCCGCAGAAGGTGTTAATTTCGCTAATATATTTAACATAATAATTTTGAGCATTTTGCTCTTCTATTCAGCTGCATTATCGTTCGTGATGCGGTGGTTCGAGTTGAAATAAAAGCAACGGTTAATTAGGTATAGGTAGTCTGTATCTATATAAACGAATCAACGCCAAAGATTAGTAATAAATATGAACAAGTTTATAATTTTCTTCAGATAAAAATAATACCCACGTACGTTGTACATTGCATTGGTATAATATACGTATCGAGTTGTTCTATGCGCTGATTTCAAGATAGCCAGGTACTGATACTCTTCTTATTCGGACATTACACATGATCTTTGCACTGCAACTATTATGGTTTGTGGTTTACTTCGGTGGTTAGTTTCGATCAATGTATTGGAATCTGAATCGTGCAAAAAAAAAAATATCATATTAGTGGCTGAAATCGTTATCGAATGTATGAAAAACCACAGGTGCTAGGACTTTGGTAAATTATCATTTATGGTATCACGCTGACAGCCAGGTATGATATATGCTCTCGCTCTGGTATTATAAGAAAACCCTGCTACGCTAAATGATTTATCGATTATATAGTCATCGATATTGTAAATATTTAAAAATCTTAACGATCGCTCATTATTCATCCAAACACGGCAACTGTAATTAAATCGAAACATATGACCTAAGGTAGATTAGTATATACCTATACCAGTGGTAGATACACCAAACCGAACATTTAAAAAAAAAAAAATAAAAAAAATAAGAAAGAGAGTGAAAGAAAGAAAACAACTGCCAAAGAGATCAATATAAAGATATTATCGAGCCTGGCGCACGATACTGGTAAGTAAGTGTATAAGCGAATACAAACTTATACACGTATAAAATAACGGGTGCATCATTTTTTGTAATGCCATCATCACGTTCGATTGTATATGCAAGAAGTAGGTACCCGTCGTCGTCGTCGCGTCTATGGCGATGGCTATGGCAATGAACTAGAGGGATCGAAATCCACGCACAAAGAGGATCACACGCTTCATCTTTTCAGTTATAGTTGTTCGGGCAACTCGCTGCTCATTGCACCATTCTCTCGTGTTTTGTTTGTTTGTTTGGTTTCATTTTTTTTTTTTTTTTTTTTTGTTTTATAATGAAGTAACGTTT
>FIZR01022669.1:0-15060 GCA_900060175.1 Ferrisia virgata
TGTTCTACCGATGTGTCAGAGGAAATCATCGGTTGTATTACTGTGAAAAAGTGTGAAATCTTCGGCTTTTTTACCAGTGCGTTAAAGTGCGCCAGAAGGTACATTTGTTATCTACTGATGATTTTGATAACGATTAGACGGATCGCTGCGATCATTTCGTTC
The DNA here is from genome assembly GCA_900060175.1 of Ferrisia virgata. Taxonomy (NCBI): domain Eukaryota; kingdom Metazoa; phylum Arthropoda; class Insecta; order Hemiptera; family Pseudococcidae; genus Ferrisia; species Ferrisia virgata. Next base: position 163 of record FIZR01022669.1, read on the forward strand.
AACCTCGTTAATGGGCTTTCCTTTTTGGAGGGTATGGGCGTGGGTGTGGGGATTTCACTCGCTACCAGTGATTTACTAAGATTTCAAATTGAAAAATGGAATCGAAAATGGTAAAAAAAAAAACACGAAGTAAAATAGAAACAGGTACCAACAAGCGAAACGAATTGATGGCGAATAGGCTATAGAATATCTTGCTACGGGTACATAGGTACTCGAGATTAGATGATAGTTTTGTAACTTGCAACTATTGAAAAATGTGAACCAAGCCGCGAGTTTACCTTGCTTGCGATTGCAGAATCGACAAACGAGCAGAGAGCGCCGGTGACGACAATGATGATAACTAGATGTTGAGCAAAGGTGGGATAAGATTGGTGTTTATACTCAGAAGCTAAAGAGTGATATCGAATCCGCGAATAAACGTTTTGTTCGTAAGTGAGACAGGTTCAGTAGCATCTTTCTTCGGATACATCAACTGCCAGGGTTGTATTATCGGTTATTCTTCGCCTTCGTCGCCTTTTCGGTACCTACACGTATACTTAGTTCTACATATGTGTACACGTACAGCTACAGGTACACACGACAGACAACACATCACAACATTAACCACGACTATCACGCCGTACTTCGTTTAAACCATTCCTCTTCTCGGCTACACAAGCTAACATTTTTATGTATATGCATACACATGTTGTCTTCTGGCTGTATCGATATCTTCGCGAATGTTAAGCAATAATATACAAATCGAACTTCGAGAGTGAAAGTATTTTTTTTCTTTTTTTTTTTAATTTAATTTTTTCAATTTTGTGATAATATCGCCTATTATAGTTGTGCTTTTTTTTGGGTAAACTCGCCCCGCAATATGCATTCTTACACGTTAAATATTCCAAGCTCCATATTTTTCATCGTCGTCTGCCTTTTTTCATCGATCAATGCCGGTCTTGCGAAATCACGTGAGTTGTATAAATGCTACCTACCTAATCGTTAGCCTATTCTTTGTACCTACTTATTCTTCTTCTGTTCTCTATTTTATTTTTTATTTTTTACTTCATAATATATTTCACACAATTTACTTTCTGCTTGATTGTAATTTTCAATATTTTAATATTCATTGAAACGCGTACTTTGTGGAATTTGATCATACATCAACTTTATCAGGAAAACAGTTTTTCGCCCCTTCAAACTTTTATCGCTGTTATCACACTTCAACGTTAATTTAATTGATAATTCTTGGCTGTATGCTTCCTCAATTTCAAATTTCAGAACATCGAATTTTTGAATATGTTAACACTCTTCCCTTTAGAAAAAAATCAATCGAACGAACCTTGAATAGTTGTGATTAGCAAATCCAAATTTAAAAAAAAATTGTATTAAGCTATTTGCAATTAGAGAAAAGTAATTGTCTACGCAATTTCCTCGTTTTATCGTAAGTATTCGCAAATTCATTTTAAGAATCGTTTTTTTGAATTTCAACCCAAAAACTCAAAACTGAACTTAAAATGGGGTTGAAAAGGATCTTCCAAACGCCTCAAAATAAAAATTATAAATCGTTCCCGTCTTTGGATTTTGAATATTATCGTGGAACTCGTCATTAAAGTATATCTATTCTATAAACTTTAAATCAAACGTAATGTACAGAAGTGGAAAGGGTCGAGCTTTATGCCAAAATTTTTTCAAAACTTTTCAGTTAGTGGGTGGGGAGAAATATCCAAAAGAAAAATTTGACTTTTATTAGGTAAAAACGAGAAAAGGTACTGGAATTTTTTTATTTTCTAAAATGTTCGCTTGAGATACTATTTTTTCGTACTTGAAGTAATAAGTTATGGCGAAAATAGCAATAACTCTTAAAAAAATGAGAATGTTTTGAGATTTCCTTCATTAAAGTCAACTGAAAATCAAACGGAACTACTCCCAATAAAAAGAATACATCAGAGCCTCCCTCCTACCCTTTATGATTTATGATTATCAGTGTTCAATTGTGGGTGTTTTAAATAAGGGTAATTTCACCCGCTAAACACGAATTTGGAATTAGGTTTTTCATTCGAGTAATTTATACCTGTTATTTTAGTTTTTCATGTTTCAAAAAATCTACAAAGCACCTACTTCAAAATTCCGCCACGAGAATTTTCGGTAGTGCTATTTTCGTTTATAGGGATTTCGTTCAATTTCGAGCGGATTTGATTGGGAAAATCCTGGAAACCCTCATTTTTCATGGAAAAGTTTTATGCAGCTCTTTTGGTTTTTGCGTAGTGAAAGTTTAGCTCCCCCCCCCCTACACCTATTAGGTGAAAAATTTTGAAAAAATTCCCGAATTTAGCCCCTTTCTTCCGCTTTACATTCGTTTTACGAAGATTTTTTAGCGAGAAAAATATGTTTTTACTTTAAAGCAGTAGAATGGAGTTAGATGAGGAGTATTTTTTGGACTCAAAATTTTTTTGATGAGCTCCCAATAATGTTCGACGATACTTTTTAAAATCTCAGTGCAGTGCCAATTCACGTATCTTAAACATATCCCTTTGAATGTCACGAAAAATTTTCGAATAGCATTTTCCTGCGCAGCAATATTGTAAAAATCGCTTTCAAAAGAATGAATGGAATTTTAATTCACACCGTATCAAGGTCAACTAACGTAATCATCTAATTTACATGAGAAAAAAGATGAAAAAAAAATTCTCAAACGATCTTGCAAAAATTGAGGAAATATATTAAAATCTTGAGGAAGAATACTCTCTCATCCGGACAAAATATTTTGAAGCAGCTACTTTTGCTTCAGCTCAGCTAAATTTATAGAAATTTTTAATCGAAAATGTCGTCAATAAAAGCGATTAGCAACGTTTTAGAGATTGAAGAGGGAAAAAAAGATATCATCAGGAGATCGAATTAATGCTGTATTTCGCTGTGTATGGAATGAAAATTATATTCATTCGTTTATTCGTGAATTCGATTAAATATTTAAAATAGATCTTTTGAAACTTGGGCGAATTTCTTCTTTGAAACACCAAACGTATCGGTTAACCATCTAACACTTTGATTTCGACATTTCACCAGGTACCTATTTATCCACATGTAAACAATCTGACCCACAGTTTAACGAATGCGTGAGAAATGAAGCCTCAGCTGCAGGAGTATACCTAGCCAAAGGCAAGTATTCGTCGTTTTTTATTTTATCATTGCAATATATACGCACAACCGTATATGGTAATTTTAATCGTTATCAGCCAATCAGTCTTCTAGGCACTTCTAATCATTTACATACGTATTTTTTTTTTTTTTTTTTTTTTTTTTTTTTTTTTTTACAGGTGTACCCGAACTGAATATCCCCGCTATTGAGCCGCTGATCATACCCAAAATAAGTTTGGAACAGGGTACCCAGGCTATTAATTACAAAGCTACTTTAACGAATTTGAAAATTCACGGTTTGAGCAATTACAGGATCGATGATTTATTGTAAGGGTGATCATTTCAACTGATTCTGGTATCTCCTTAATATATAAATTATTTTCATTTTTCCTACTATACTTTGCCTTCAGTATTAATATGGAAACTAAAAAATTGGACGCCAAAATCACATTTCCTGTTCTGTTTTTGGAATCCGATTACGATATTAAAGGCCGAGCTTTAGTTGTACCAATTCAAGGAACTGGTCCATTTACCGCAAATCTGAGTAAGAAATTTTTTTTATTATCGAGTCTATTGAGGCTGATAAGAAAAATTTTGGGTTGTTGAAACGAATTCAAGAACAATGCTGTAATTTCCCTTGCACCGCGTACCTAATGCTTATCATTTTTCTACTTTCTTTATAACGCGAAGAAAGTTGAAATTTAATTTAAGAATCAGTTACTTCTGATCTTGTAAGGTCGAAAAAGGCAAACGTATGAAAATGTAGCCTTTTCCTATGTACTTAATATATTTACCAACCTTTGATTCGTCAGTTTAAGTTTGCACCAACGTAAGTGCCTTTCAAAATTACTTTTCTCTGTATTACGGACAATCTTGAATGAGCCAACAGTCTACCCTACTTTGTATTTTCAAACCCGGTTAGATGAACGAAAGTATAATAGATGTGGAAAAATACTAAACCAAGACACCTTTATAAATAGGTGCCTACTTCACCATGATAATTAGCTTGTGATTTTTAATGTTTGTACAAACACAACCGTATTTTCATCAAAATGACGAGTAATCTGTCATGTAAAAATTTTAAAAGAAACCGGATCAAACTCATATACTTAACTGAATCAAGCCAAATTCTCAGATAAATTGTAGGTAGATACCCGGTTACAACTTGCTAATTAATATGACGTTGGAGAATAAATGTAATTTTTGCTGCGGTAAGCTAAATACTTCATACCGGTTAATTATACTAAGACGTTTACCGAAAATTACTTTCTAATGCATCCTTGATTGAAATGAGACGAGAGAGAGAGAGAGAGAGAGAGAGAAAGAAAAAAGTAAAAAAAAAAAAAACGCATATGTGAATACTACATACTGATCAGAAAAAGGCCATTTCATAGGTATATGTATACGTAGGTACTACTTACGTAGGTACGTGTATATTTATAAATTTCATAATTTATTATCGAAGGTGACCTTGTTTTCTTATTACTTTTTTTTTCGTTTGTTTATTCAATCTACACATACACATAGGTACTTACTTACTTATCATCGTTAATGCGATACTCCTCGAATTATTTAGTAAATCATTCGATTAAAATGTTTTTAAGGAAATGAGCAAATCTGCCATCGGATATGCTAATGGCGCCAATGACGGCCGAATTTAATTTCTGTATCGATGATTGACCTTGAACTTGAATATTTTATTTTAAAATCGTTTTGATTTTAGCTGACGTGAAAGCAGATGCGCATATGAAAGGAAAATTATTCAAAAGGAAAGGTTTGGAATACGTCGAAGTAAAAGATACAGCAGTTAAATTAACGGTGAAAGGTGCTTTCGCGCATTTTGGAAATTTATTCAACGGTGATCCAACCTTGAGTACGTATTTTTAGTCAGGTAGTTTTTTTTTTGTTTTCGCAGATCTTTCGTTTTTATACATTTTATTTTACACGTTCTCGTAGGTCGTGCTACAAACGAGTTCCTAAATCAAAATTCTAAAGATATTATTGACGAAGTTATGCCCGCCATAGAAGAAGTTACTAGCACGCTTTTAGACGATATATGCAACAAAGCTTTCAAAGCCACGCCGTGGGATAAACTGACGCCTAAATGATTTAGAAATATTTAAAATTCTACAACGAATTGTAGCAGTGAAAATGAGACCACGTGATCGAATACCATCACGCCGATTTATATATTTTTAACTTAAGAACTATTTTGTTTTTTTTTAAATTCTTAATTAAGTTTATCTTAATGTAAAACAAAAACAAAAAAACCAGCAATGTTGGTTCTACGAGCTCTGTAGTAAGCTTCTAAAATGACGTGAATTTTATTCTTCTTTTGCCAATTTTCCAACAACTCATTCTACGCGAGATTTCCATTTTTTTCTCTCCGCCAAAAAAAAAAAAAAAAAAAAAAAAAAAAAAATGTTGACCATCTGTGATATACAAAACTTACACGGGAACGGATTCCGGTTTAACGAAAGTTGCAAATATTTTGTAAGTGTTGCAAAATGTACGAGTAACTTAATATGTACCTATTTCATTTATAATAAATGTGTATCTTTTACTTTCGCTCGAAATAATTTCCACAACTAGGAGAATGGATTTCATTTATTGATCTAATCTCGCGTTAATTTGATAATAGGAACTCATCCTCTTAAACTATAGGCTTATGGTTTAATTTCACATGCGAATACGACAATTAATATAAACGCATTGTACGCGACCAAATCACGTATAATTTGGTCGTTGTTTTTCAATGTTTCAAAAATGGCGAGAGATATGTTTAGTTTTTATTGCTTTTACGATGTTGTAACGAAAAGGAAAATAAAATGCCCCACAAATAATGAAATATGAGAGAAAATACTTATGTATTTATAAATGTGTTTTGTACATGTATCGTGCTTTAAAAAATTAACATTCCAGATAGTTGGCATGATTGTGGTTACGTAAATAACCCAATAACTATGTTGTTAATGACACCATTCGATCTTCCGCAGACAAGGTTAGACTGGTCATCATTAGGACAAAAATGCAACGATATTCTTTTTGAATATTGATTCCTTATAAGAAATAACGGTTCAAATAAGCTATACAGGAAATGAATTTCCTAAATCGACGCAGGAAAATTTTCAAGCTCGCGGAATGATGAAATGAAAGAAAACTTGAGAAAGCTTCACGTCGATAGGAAAATATACATAATGTCATTTGTAAAATTACGTATTTTATCTCCCCAATTATAACGTACCTATGTTTATCTATGTTTGGTAATTATTTCATTAACCAACTTGTACGAATAAATTTTTTTTATTACTTATCCCAAAATCTAAATACAACTCAGTGGCTATTTGTTCCTGAATAGCTTAACAACTATGCAACTTATTCGTCGAGGTGAAATGTTTTCTGCCTATCGCTTACGAGCGGGAGCAGAAATATTATCGAATAATATTGGAAAAATACACGGACACCTGGACCTCTCTCCTCTAGCATTTTGATTATTTCGCTCGGATATTGATTAAACCAAAAATTGAAATGCCTCATGAGTGCAATCAACGAAGCTTCACTTCCTTCCAAAACTTTTAATCTGAGTTTAAGTACGACTAATTTTTTTTCTGCGAGATTTTCAACCGAGATCCAAATAAGATGCACCTAAAATCCCTATCAAATCTACATATCAAATTTTAACCCCACCAGTTAAATTAAGAGGAGAGATATGTGCGCCAGGAGCTCGAAAAACTACTCCATCGGCACTATCAAGGCGTGTTAAAGGAATGAAAAATCCAAATTTTCAAAAGGCAGCTGTAAGATCTTTCCCAAATATACATACCGAGAATTTCAGCCCTCTAGCTCACTTTATAGAGGAAATATGCGAGGAATAAGCAGTTTTTTTCTTCAAAATCCAAAAAAATGGGAAAACCTCCACATCTCTTCTACTAATTAATGCAGGAAGCTGATTTTCGGATATGTTATGCAACCATTTTAGCAAATTTTCATCTCTCTGTACGCCCGTACTCGTATTTCGACATGATTCCTAAGGTTACCTTCATTCAAAAATATCTAATTTACAGTCTATCCAAGTCTAATGACTGAATTTCAGCAATTTTGGTACGAGCTCGGTGAATAATTTTAGTCTTGAAGGAGTGGACGGGTGGGGGGGGGTGTAAATACTCTATACACCCCTCCATCTCCTACTTCTTCATCTGCCGCAAATAGATAATTTCTAATAGTCTGGTGTTGATTGACTATATGACGTAGGAAAATCAGGTTGAAAAGGATTAAAATCGATTTCTGTCAATTGCACAGCGCTGAGATCGAATGCGAACAACATCCCATACCATAAAAAGGTTAAAATCAAATAACCGGAGGCGATTTCTTTGGAAACGTCGAATAATTCTCCGCTAATTCGTAACATTTATCGAAATTTTCGCAATTTCATAATAATTGCAATACAGAGTACGCCTGCGTAAGAGAGAACACTATCGAAAAATTTGCTCAACAAATTAATACGTTCGAATGGTGTCAACGAGAAAAAAAACGCAACTTTTGAAATATTTATTTCTGCATTTATACATTACGAAAGAATATAACTTTCAAGCAGTGGAGTTTACACGGTAAAGTTTACACAAACGTTGACTTGCAAGAAAATTGTATTATAAAAGGCAAAAGTAAAAAAAGAAAAATCATACATTGTCTAGAGATACTCTACGCAACAAATTGCTAAAGCAGATGATGAAGGTCTTTGGAAATGCAAAAGGTCACGCGGTATGACGAATACGCGATACGCGATCAAGCAAATAATGAAAGTACGAACGAATGAAAGAAAAGAAAATTAATCTCTGAATCGAAAAATTTTGCCGTTTAAAAGCGATTTATAAATGCTAAGGCTCGTGGTAAAATAACGGATCAATTAATAGAGATCATTAAAATAATCAATAACGTACGATTAATTAACACACATTAAGAATCGTATTATAGTATACTAAAGAGAGTGAGAAAGGAAGAAAAAAAAAAAAACTATACCTAGGTAACTAATCTATAAAATGGAAAAAGGGGAAAAAAATGAACGATGATACGTAAATAATGAATTGTCCTACTTATTTGTAAATTTTAAATTCTTCGTTTAGTTATAAAAATGTAACCCTATAGTACATTTATAGGTACGAATACCCATTTGCTGATATGAACAAATGCTACAAGTAGGTAGGTAGTTAGGTAGTTAGGTAGGTAGGTAGGCAGGCTAGGTACAAAAAAAATCTAGATAAGAATGCAAATTCAGAATTCAAAAATGAAAAGAATGAAACATACGCGGAGTATATGTACCTATAATAATTTTAAATGACGTAAAAAATATTGTTATTGTAAAATTCACGAAAAATTGCATCAATTCGAGTAAAGAAGAGCTGCTCGTCTAATTTTAAAACAGAATTATAATTCGGACGAGGTAAAGAAAACAAGGAACAAATAAAGAATACACGAAGAAAAATAAATTTTAAAAACGTTCGTTTGAAACTAATGAGCCGGATGAGAATTGAAATTTTCATCACGTCAGAAATACTTATCAATTATTAATTTTCTACGCTGGTGTAGAAAGGGTACACTATAGGAATATTTACAAAAATAACGAAACAAACAATAGGTAATATTACTAAAAAAAAAGAGAGAGAAAAAAAAGAAAAAAAAAAAGAAAATGTTAAAATGAAATTTTGTTAATAAACAAAATAAATTATCGCGTAATATTTGGTTAATGCTATGGCATACACGGTACGAGTATTTCACGTTTTTTTCCATACCCAAATAATCGCGCACGTACGCACACTAACACACGCCATCGACATTTATATGGCATTAATGCCGATACTTCGATAATCGCCGCGCAAGAACAATCCTAATAGGTAAGAAAACTTTTTCAATTTTCTCTCAGAGATTTTGATAGGTAGATACTTGGGTAATCGAATAGGCCTACGTAGTAAAACGTATCATCGCCATCATTCGTAATCTCTCAGCCATACTTTCAACGGTATTTGAAGGAAAGCTGTGTTTAAGAAATTTTTAAAATTTTTTCCAATAGCTTGAGAAGCGGCCGGTTTCATTTCTTCGATTATTTCGTTAGCGTTTTCGTTTAAAAACACGTTCATCGCTTCGCCTGAAAATGCAAACGATAGGCAAGTGAAAATGCACCACTGTATTTGGATACGGATAAGCGGCTTATTCAACATGAACGTCGGGCTAGATGTAAATGTAGGTAAATTACTACTAACCTATGACGTTATTCCTATTTATGACATCTTTGATGCGAAATAATGGTTTTTGTAATTTGAAGCCGATGCCTAGACGATCAGTTTTCATGAATTTGACTCCATCTTTCGTCACCTCTATACCGTATAATTTAGCAACAGCCGTAACATTTGCTGCAAAAAAAAAACACACACACACATACAAATTTTATTATCAGTACATTTTTCTTTTGGTACAAATTGTAGACATCGATAAATTCAGCAGTTGATAAACTCAAAAAAAGCGTTATACAAGCTTCAATTAGAGGTTATAACTAGAATAGTAGGTGCACGTTGGACACGAAAATATGCCTGTGAGATGCCAATTTCGATGAGTGAAGAGATTTTTTTCTTATTTACTATTTACGAAAACATACCTATCATCGATATATGTATGTAATTTATCTAGTCTCGAATGTAGGTGATATTACGGAATAACTTACTGAACGAAGCCCAAAATTCTCCTCTACTTCGCACCGGTAATAACAAAACATTACCGTTAACGTCGTAATTGCCAGTCACTTCGATGTATGGCAGATGTATTCCGAAATCCACTCTGTATTTGTTAAGATCGCTCCTGAAATCGTGATAAAAATTAGGTTATTGTCGCGCAATCGGATGAATATTACGCGACTTTAGGTGTTATGGTACCAATCTATATATAACTGATAGGCTAGGTAATTAAACAGGTAAGCCATCTGTCTACGTATAAGTAGAAGTATCTCATTGACAGAGACATAGATACGCTTATACCCAAGTTACAAAGTACGTACGTATAAAATCAGTAAAAAAGATCTTACTTTACGGAAAGTATCGTGTAATTTCCACCTCCGTGGATGGTCATGTTACTAAATATGCCTCTCATTCTTACCGGACCATGACCGTTTTCCATTTGCATTTTTTGAATTATCAGCGGTTCGATAGATGGCACATTAATTTCAGGAATACCTGAAAAATATATCGTTTCATTTGATCGTATTGTATTTTGCGTTTTATTTACGAATATTTTTATTTCAAAAGGGTATGGGTAAGTAAGTAGGTTTTCGGATAGAATTATATTATACGTATGTATAGCGTAGTGTAGGTAGAGGTACTACAAATACCGTGTAAAACGTAAGGTCGAAGATGATTTAATGTTGCTTTGATGCATTCGTTGAGTTCTGGATCTGACTTACGACAAGGATGAACGTACTCGGCTGTAAAATAAAAATAAAGCAAATTATAATTAGGAACCGGTCACAGTGCGCGACTATGTTTACCAACAAGCGAGTAGGCATTTTAATTGGACCCGTATGGTTTTATTTCTTCAACGATGCGGTGCTTGACGTTGGTATTTGCCACACAATCGCGATACCAAATCAATATTGGTACATACAAACGTACGTAAAAGGCAACGCAATAGGGCAAACGTAGACGTTGAATTGTTGTGGTTGAAATTATCGAGAAAATTTTATCATATGATTAATATAAAGTCAAATTCAGATGTACTTTTAGGTACCGGTAGATGTGCCAAAATTCTAGGCACCTTTTTGTGACGAAAAACAGGTATTCAAATCTGTACTCGAGTATCTGATGAAAGTATACCCACATAAATAGAATCTACTTCCGTTGATAAAGTAGCTCTCCTTTTTCTACACGTCATATTCCAGCCTTTTGGCTCAATTTGTCAAACTTTACATAAGTGAGTGAATCTTATGCTATTTCCTCACTTATGCAGGGTTTTCCAAATTAAGCTAAGAGGCTGAATTATGACTACTTATTGCGACTCTCTAAAAAAAAAAAAAACGACTCGGGGTCTCATTTCGAGTCGACTCGGAGTCTTCTGTGTCCTTTTAGAGTTTCTTTTCATAGCAGACTCTGGTCAACCCTGAGTGTAAGCAATATAAATGTTGAAAACTTTTTTATTTAAATTTTAACTTAATCTTGGTGTAGCGTTGAACCATTTATTAGTACATAAGCAATTCGACAAATGCTTACACAAGCTTATATCCACCTCTTGCCAGTACCTACAGAATCAATTTCACTTCTGTTCAAATTTAATCAAATATTATATATTATTAACTGAAGTACCAAAATCAATAAGCATAATTTATTTTAAAAATGTGTTTCGAATTTCATTAGGTGTACAAAATATAACAGAAAAATTCAAACTTATGTTAGCGTAGTGTTGAACCGTTTATTGGTACAGAAGCAATTCGACGCATGCTTACACAAACATGTTTCCACCTCTTAGCGCATTCCCACTCTCATTCCCACCCACCTACAATTCAACAAAACATAATAGTAGGGATAATGTGGGTTATCCAGCGTTGCAAGCAAGATGTCTGTTGCTTACTACACGAATAGAATGAACAGACAAATTATAATTATATTTGTAGCCCTTTACATTCTTGTTTTACATTTTTCAATTTATAAACATCAGCAGCATTTTTTTTATTTTTTCCAGATTTTATCTCCTCTTACAGTTTGTTTTATATTTTGAATTTATAAATATTAGCAGTAATTTTTTTCCGGATTTTATAAGTGTAAGCATTGCTTACATTGCTTACATGAACACCACGCCACTGACTAATTTTTCAATCTCAAAAAAGCGAACTTATATTATTTTTTCATCCGAGCCAGAAAGATTAATTATGGATATGCGATTGCATTTTTTAAATTTTCCCTCAGTCGAATGAAAAACATATGGTTTTTACGATATTTGCCTCTCTCCCTCCGCCTACTTTACCTTATTCCCCCATTTTGGACGAGACTAAATTCCTATTCAAGGTCATTCTCAATATCTCAATAGTATCTTGCGACTAAATTCGTTAATGAACCAAGTCTGATGTCTGAATTTGGATGACTTGAGTGGATATCAAGCCGAGCGTATAGTTTTTGATTCAGAAAACATCTCCCTCCCACTTACGTCATTTACACTGTCGATCGCTGAAAAATAATACTCCGCATCCTCAAAAAGAATTTCAAGTACAAGAACCGCTGCAATAAAAAATCAACCTCGAATTCGTGTTTAGTGGGTCAAGCTACTCCAACGTGAGAACCATTTGTAAAAATTTCACCCAAATTTTCGAAATGCAATTTTTTCAAGCGCTGGCCAAGGTGGATCATTTTTTTTTTTTTTGTTGCAAATTTTGAATAATTGACAACGGCTAGTACTGGAAGGTTGCTAAATAACATCGAACCAATGCGGTACAAATTTAACTCTCAAGTTCTAATCTACTCTTCGCAAGGACTTACCTATCTAAAATTTTTTAAAATTGCAACAAATATTTTTTGGAAAATTTTACTAAAATTGTAATTGATTTAAAGCTGTTATTTTTATACGAAACGTTTTTTTGAAAGGGACTAGAATCGCGTTTGTTTTTTTTTTTTTGCATTTCTTAAAAGGTATCGAAATAATTGAAGAAAAATCCAAGCGCACTAATCGTAATCAATTTTCCAATATTTGACAGAAACGATCCACCTCAGTTCTGACGACAACCAGGGTTATTACCTTGAAATAAAAAAATCCCACAAAACCTCGAAGATTAAAATTTTAGGCAAAATTATCGTACAGGTAAAATATTTGGATGGGAGTAATTTGTCCTGCGAAATACACATGTTTTTAAAAACTCGCCAAAAACTACAAATAAGCATTTTTCACCAGGTAGTTGTTGCGTTTGAAAATTTGTATGAGGTCGCCAACAACGTACCATTATAATTTTCAAAATCTGAGCATAGGGCCAATTCTCCTATCTTGATCGTTCGTCCAGATAGCTTATTTTTCGCTTACTTGAACCTACGTACGTAAAATGAAATGAAGATGCGCAAAAAAATAAAAATCATTTTATGTACACAATGATAGCCGACGCGTTGATTGCATAATGACCAGGCACGTTTGACAATAAGTTAGAGCTATCTGTTTACACGCGTTAGTTTATCTATTGACAAAAATATCGACAACCTACTTTCTATTTTTCCGATGTTCGACAAATTTAATTAAATATACCGACGAATTCGCATGGCGAGTAAACGGTTTCGTGCAGTTGGTTCGCTGGTTTAGAATAAAAAAAAAAAAATATTATTACATCGATTCGATTAAATAACAGGAAACATAAGGTAAGGTACTTTCTTTGCATAAGCAGAACGATAGAAAAAGCTAACGTAGAAACGTAAGAGTTGTAAGTAGCGTAGGTCTAGGTATTATGCATGTGTTTGTTAAATGCTTCGCGACGCAAAGGACATTCAATGGATTTTGCAGCATAGCTTAACGTTAAATTCGCAAAAGGAAATTTCTCCGCAGTTCGCACTGAAGAGTGTTACGTAATGATGGTGCTATATGATCATCGCGATGCTGGTACCTATGCTTGTTCCTCGTCTATAAAACACACGTACGATAAATCACGATTAGTGTCGTAGAAAAGAGGATGATGATCGGCGATCGATGAATTTAAATCGTTCAAGTTCGATCAATTTCTTAAACCTTTGTGAAACGTTCGTACGATGAGCTATCTCTTTTGTTCAGCTGTTTGTGGATCTACTTGGAATATTATCGAATGTTTGTATGTTGTATGCGTGTACTGCCAGATAACCTACTACGTAGACGTACCAAACACCTCCCCCTGCGTAGTGTATGTAATGTACCTAGCTACCTAGTACCTACTACATACCTAGATTACGAATGTAAGTAACAAGTATACACAGGCATAGGCTGTCCAGTGTGTACTGTGTACTGTGTACTGTGTACATTACATACTGCATAACAAAAACGAATAAGTAAACATTACTTTTCATTCGATATAATATATTTTTTTCTTAGGTACCTTTTTTTTTTTCTTTCTCTTTCTGTTCTGTTTGCAGGCTCTTGTGGGCTGTGTAATTAATATTATGTAACCTGTTCCATTAACATTGTCCAACGAAAGGAATTCTATTACGACATAACTGCATTTATCAGGTGTTAATATGTATCATTAATGCGAAAGACGACAAATAATTACTCGTGTTTAGCTGTTTTACACGAAATATAAGCTCACACGCGTGTATCAACATCAGACTTCTGCAACAAACAAATGTCACATAAGATCGAACACATATAACACGAAAATAATCTCATTTATCAGATTTACGCGCTCGTTCGAATATTACTCGATTGACGAATTTGACCCGATTTTTTTCTTTCTTCTTCTTCTTTTTAATTAGTTTCAGCACCCATAACGTGCGTGATGCTTCGATAAATAACTGGCAAACGTAGAAGAGGTATTTAGCAGAACATTATTTGCACGCACTTTTTCGCGTTAAATTGGTCCAACTATTGATTGCGAGAATTTTCTACGTAATTTCTATAAAATTTTAAAACGCCTAGACGACGAGGCAGTCGAACAAATTTTTGGGCTGGTCGATTACACCAGTCGTGTAGTCCTATTTTCATAAACCTACTTCTTTGAAGGCATATCATTCGATGATGCTTGGACAGCAGGTCCGGCGAGAGGGGGGGGCAAAAGGGGCAAGATGCCCCGGGCCCCAGCTGTTTTCA
>FIZR01022672.1:0-18224 GCA_900060175.1 Ferrisia virgata
TGGTTACGAGTTTGATTGTGGTTCGGGCATTCAAAGAGGAGGTGATGTACGGAGATGGGTTCAGCATAGCAGAATTGACATGTAGGTTTGGGGGATTTTTGAAACAGATGGTTGTGTGTGAGTTTGGTGTGTCCAATTCGGAGCCGTGTGATGGTCACTTCGTCTGTGCGGCTTAGGTGCGATAGATTTTTCCATGGTTTTATGGATTTTTTGTGTTGGTAGAGTTTGTTTTGAGTTTTTGTCGACCAGAGGTTAGGTATGAATTCTAGTTATTTCACTTTTTCATTAATTTCACAACTTCATTCGTCAATTTTTTGATATTCCACGCCTCATAACTCCCCCCAAATGGATCTTGGGGGCTGAAAATTTGGTTGTGGGGGTAATTTTGAATGCTCTACACAGCTGTAAAAAAATTTTTTCATTTGGAGTGTACTTAAAAAAACATTCTCTGATTATTAATCGTACAATCCACACTTCGTTTCTAAACACCCCCTTCGCAGGCTTCAGACCACCTTTAGTCACTTCCAGACCCCTTATATAGCCTCAAGAGTCCCTTCAGTAGCTTCCATACTCCTGTACTCCTGTTAATAGCCTCCAGACTCCTTACATAGCCCCAAGATCCCCTCCAATGGCCTTCATACCCCTTATTAACCTCAATATTACTCGCAATAGCCTCCATACCCCCTTTCACGGCCTTCAGACCCCTTATATAGCCTCAAGGCCTCTTCTTTAGCCTCTAAACACCTTATTTAGCCTCAAGACTGTTATATACGTATGAAAATGAACTAAGTACTAGGCACCTACGTACATTAGCATATTTTAGGTATACTTTCCCTGTGATCTGTTACCTATTTATATTATTGTTCATGTTACTAAGATTTAACCAAAATATATACATTCGCCTTCTTATTGCAATTGTGGTATACTTACTTCTCGTCAACAAAAATACCCCGTTTAATAGTTCTGAAAAAATCTAAAAAAAGCATATCTCCCCCACCTGTGTACAAAGTTTCAAGGCGCTAGCTCAATTAGGCCAACTTGTAGAAGTGAGAAATTCATCGAAAACATTGAAAAAATGGGGTTTTGGACCTGTAATGGGGTGATGAGTTAGGAGTGGCGAGTCGACGTCTCCAAAAGGCACACCCTGGGCACTACCGTCAATTGCCTAATAATGAAAAATAAAATAATAATAATAAATACGTATGATGGCCGAAAATGATCGTAATGGTCTTCTGTAACCTTGAAACGGATTTTGTTGATATTACCTATCCCCTCTTTCGTTGTAGGTCGATAGACCATAATTGCCTAGTTTACATTGATAATGTGACAATAGAAAATCACGTCAAAAATCTCAGTTCTTTCAGTTTGCGACTTTTCAACGCTCTGGTAGGGTATTAAGAGGTTTCAGATTGAAATCAAGATGACCGAAGTCCTACACCACTTTCACAGCTGAAAATAACACCACGTTGAGGACTCGTCCCAAAATTTTGTACGGCGAGTTTGGTAAAAATTCGAGGTACGTTTTTTTTATTTTCCGATCCACCCAAGTACATAAATATATCTCGTAATGTACATGATACTGGAAGCTATTTGAAGGCGATGTGGATGGGTAAATAGATTTTAATTAAATTACTCTGATAAAAGGATTGCATTTCTGTTTACTTTATACAGCTGTGTATGTGTATGCTACATTATATAAAACCGCAGGCAAGGTAGAGTTGAAATTGCATAATATGTACAAGGAAACACGGGTTTCCATTCGTATACATGCATGTGGATATACCACCTACAGAGATGGATGAAAATTGCAAGGGGTGCACAGTACAACTACAAGTACACATGCTCGTGCGTCTGAATTGAGAGTACTCTTTAATTAATGCATTTAATTTTAATACAGGTGACGCTAATGATACGTTGGCATTCTTTGTAGCGACTTCGAAAAAGGGCAATGATGGTTGAATAGTTTGATGAAAAAAAAAAAAAAAAAAAAAAAAAAAAAAAAATGTTAAATAAGGGTATAATAACTCGGCGTAATTTTTTATTATTAAAAGCTATAAAATCGGCAAAACGAATATTAACTCGATTTAGCTTTTCAGTCGCAAAACTGGCAAAAGTAATTAAAAGCTAGGTAGGATAATGAATAAAGTTTAATTAATAAAATGGTTTTTATCAGCGTGACAATGCTCACAGCGTAGCGGCGGAGGTGAAATATACTGTAACGCTATCTGCAGAAGAATAGCGGCGTTAATTCGATACCTAGTACTTTATTAAACTTAAATTATTTCATGCGCTTTTAATCTGTACGTCTCGAGGCCTAGGTTCTTTTTAAAAGGAGATTGTTTTTCGCCTACCTACCTACCTACCTACCTACCTATCTGCGCTACCTACTTCTTTTGTATATGTACTATACTTATTATTACGAGAAGTAAATGAACGTAGACGTAGCTGTAGTCTAAACCATGTATTTATTTATACTTTTCAATATACCTCGGAGTCGTCCTGCCTTATACTTGGTCTTTATCATTCGCGAACTGTACAGCTACGGAGGTACCTACTTTTTAATTATATTAACGGCTTAATGAGAATCGTTACTCGACGAGTAATTTTCGATTCTTATTTAATGACGATAATGTTGGTGTAGAGCACGAAGGGAGAGAAGGTGGTGAGCAGATACCATTGAAGGATTATGTGACGACAACGCATCGTCGCGTCGAGCATTATACAATAATAAAGCTTTTATGAAACGAGCAGCGTGTATCTGATAATGCATGTAGTCGTTAATTACTCCTGTATCAATATCTCAGTAGTATACACGTACATAATACAACGTATAAATAGGAGAGTACTCGATTGTTCATTACTTATAGACTGTACGTACGTTGGTACGAGTGTAAACGATAATGCCAATGCGGCATTTTCAATGGGGGGCCTAAATAGCAAAGTATTGTATGGCATCACTCTCTGTTTAGTGTTCACTCTCTCGATATCCACAGCGAGGCTGGGTAAATGTTTTCATGCGAATATATCGCTGCTTTTGGTCTTTGTGGCGTATTTTTCATTTAGATAAATGACCAGGATATCCTTTTTACATTTTGGTTTCTTATTTCTCGCAAGTTGTGATTATTTTAATCTCAGAATTGGCGATAATTTTTAAATGTAAGATTTGAAAATTTTAAACTAATTCACCGGGTGGGTCGGATTTTGATTTTTTTTTTTTTTTTTTTTGAAACTTCCAGATGAAGGGTTTACAATAGTTGCAGTAAAATCCAAACTCAATTTTTCCAACTTGCAGAACTCGCTCGAAGTTCAAAATGGGTGTTCCCAAATAAGAATAAGCGAAATGCATTTGATCTGAGATTTTCAAAATTTTCACAAAACATCATTAATATCTCTGAAAAAAATGCCAGGCCCAAAACAAATTTCCCTCGCTCCATCCCCCACACTCAGAATATCGATAAAACGTTTTTTTTTTTCTGAAAAAAATTCTATGTTCACGCGTAATTCAGAAAAAAAATCACGATTTTAATCCAAATGTTTAGAGAGATAATGGGTCTTTGGACATGAATTTTTCCAAAATTTTTCATCTCTTAAAGAAGGAAAAATTTAAGAAAGAAAACATTGAATTACTGCAGGTACGAACCCTAGTAGGATATGTAGATTTTTTTTTCATCAAAAAATGCGTTTTGACGAGAATAATTTTTTTAAATTTTGGCTGTGCTGAAAGACACAAAAAATACTCAAAAATGCGTTTTTCTTCAAAATAATGGCTAATACGTTAAAAATGAATAGAAAAAAAGTTGTTCAGCGTGAAATTTCATTTCAGATTACGTCATTAAAATTTTGGCTGAGGAACATAATTGCAGAATTGTGGGCATGGACGCGTTGGGGGGGGGTAAGGGGTCAGAATCCGAACGAGAGGTTCGATCGAAAAACAAAGGTTAGATTCATATTCAGTGTGTCCAAATTTGTCGAAAAGTACTCCTTTCTTAATTTTTTGACTCGCTTTCAACGTGGGAAAAAATTGCAATTTTGTTCAAAAAAAGTCAATTTGAAGTACAGAGACTACTTTCACGTTAATACCAAATAACAATTTATGACGAGAAATTTTTGAAATTTTGTATTTTTACCATGATGTGTCCATATATCCCGTTTTGGAGAATAGGAACTGCTTTCCCCCAAATTTGGGACAATGCCTAGGTTGGCGTCCTTCTCGCGTAAATCGAACTCTCCGAATTCGATAATGAAGTCAGGTTTACCATTTGATCTCGATTAATACCTTATCTCGGGCTTTGTTAAAGGTGTAAAAATTTTGAAAATCCGAGATAAAGGACATTTCGCTGATTTTTATCCGGAAATATTCTTTTCTAGAAATCGAGAAAAAAAATTAATTTTTTTGAAAACTTTTTCCAAAAATGAAATCATTACACATATTTTGACCAAAAATGGTGGCAAGTTTTAATCATTATGTCTGTTTCCTGGGATTTTTAAAAAAACGTCCCTTATTGCCTTTTTTTTACACGATTTTCGGCAAAACTGCGAAGGAAATTTGTTTTGAGAAACACCTTCCTGAAATATTTAGATGCGATGTGGGATATTAATTTTACATGATTATTAGCGTAATATTTCAATGTAGTCGATTTTTCAGGGGTCTGCAAAACATGTCATTTTTCACGAATCATCTAAAATTAATGTTTTACATCTATTTGATGAGAGCGTTTTTTAAAAAAAATCCTCCGCTGTGTCTTTGAAAATCGTAAAAAAAAACGCAAAAAAGTGATATTTTTAAAAAATTTCTGAAAAGTAGGACGACAGTAAAAAATTACCGTCGATGATCATTTTTAGTTAAAATATGTGTAAAATTTTGTTTAAAAAAAAAAAATGTCAAACAATTGTTTTTTTCAATTTTTAGAAAATTTTTGAACTTTGGGTCAGACTTGCAGGTTGAAAACATTAAGTTGGAGCGCTGAAATTTTTACTACATCATTTTGAAGTCATTTCGTAACCATTGTGACTCCGCCAATGGCAGATATCAAAAAACAAAATTCAAATTCAACCGCCTCTATTAATGTTGATAATTCAAATTTTCACAGGTAAATTTCTCTGATGATCTTTTTAGCCTCATTTTCTACATCAAATGTCTATCTACCAAATGTAGATGGGAGGGGGGAGGGAATAGTATCAAAAAATTTCGATTTGGGGTCTTAGGAGATCATTACCGCAGTTTTTGGCCGTGTTAGATATTTATTTTTATATAATTTTATTTGTTTCATCGCGAAGACTAAAATTATTTTCTCAGCTCAATAACGACAAAAATTGATCAAATTTGTAAAATACGCGCAGATCGGCAATCGATTTGATGTTGTGGAGGGGGGTTGGTCTCGGGGAAAATTTCAGTTATGCCCAAATTTAAAGGAGGCGGCGTTGAAGGGCTAAAATCGCAAAAATTATTCTTTTTTGAGCCAATCGAAAGACAATTCAAAGTTGTATAACATTTCCAAAAATCAGCTTCTTAGGTCTATCTAAAGAGAAGATGAAGACGAGAGTTATACGAGGAACAAACTCAAAAAATAAAAAAAATTAGAAAAACCGACCAAAAAACCACTTTATTGGGGCTGTGAAGTTGTGCGGTGGACGAAATTTGAACGTTCTAGCTCAATTTAGTGGAAAGATAGGAAAAGAATAGTCCTTTTTCAAGGTCAAAAAGGGGGAAAACCCTCATATCTCCCCTCTTAATTGATTTAGGAGGTTGATTTTTGGATATGGTATACTTTTTTTGATTCTTCATCAATTAGCTTGAAATTAGGTCATTTTTGCATTTTTTTTACCCCTCAGCACCCCCTCCCCCAAAATGGGGCAAAACTGAATTTCGATCCAAATTTATCTTCACTCATATATATCTAATCCGCAGCCAAACTGAACCGATTAACCGATTAGAGCGATTTTGGTCGGTATCGAGCGGAGTAAATAATTTTAACGTTCGGGGGAAAAAATAAATAAATAAAAAATACAAATAAATATCTGACAAGGCTAAAAATTGTCTTAATGGTCTTCTAGGACCCCAAAACGGATTTTGTTGATATCCCCCCGTGGTTTTCATTGATAATATAACAAAGAAAATCAGGCTAAAAACGCGAAACGTGAAGTCCCACCTTGACTGTGACTTGTTCAAGTGACAGCATTTCATAACCATCTAAGCAGCTTCTGTGCGTAAAGTCAATTTCCCCCTCCCTCTTCGTCCAAAAAGCTTAGTTTCCTCTCTACCATATTTTACTCTGCCATGTTGTCTGTTCTCTACGATGCAATTTATAAAGAGATTCAGTTCATAAACCACTGCCATACCTCCTCCCCCCCGTTTAAAAATTTTTTAATTTTAAAAATAAACGAATAGATCGAGTTAAAAAATCCAAAATCAAAATTTATAAAAATCACACCAAAAATAACTACAACATAGCCATTTGACTGTTCCGAAGAAAGATTAAATTTTTTTTTCCAACTCCTAACTTCCTCTCAACTGAAGCATAAAACCATGAAAAATTGCAAAAAATGAAAATAAAATATGCACATGTTGATGACCGCAAAACAAGACAACCCTGAATGGAAAATTACTTCCTATCAAATCGATAAATTTGTAATATCGAAAACACTTTAAATTTCCAATGATAAGTTCTCTAGAATAAAGTTTTTTAAACAACAATTTTTTTTTCTAAATATTGTTTCAGCCAAAATTTTCATTTTTTAAAATCCCTGAAGAGAGAGGGTTAACGATGAAACCTTGCAGCTTATAATGATTTATGGGTTAAAATATACGTAAAAATCGCATTTTTGGAAAAAATTTTCAAAAGATTGTTTTTGTGAATAATAAAAATTTTTTTATACTTCTCGTCAGTTTTGTAAATTGAAAAAAATGTTTACTACATTATTTCGATACCATTTTACAACCACTGAGTCCTATTACGTTCCAATTAATCGAAAATATCTAAAAACAACCCATCTTAGCTTACGCATGGTGACAAGTACATGTCGTATTTACGGCGAATTAGATATGCAAAACATTTGACACGAAACACGGAACGCTATCACGAGTGATCGAGCATGAATATTTCGTGTCAAATGTTTTGCATACCCGATTTGCCGTAAATACGCATATTCGTCCAACGAACATTTTACCGAACTTCGTCACATAAAATGGGGAAGTTTATCTAATATTATAACCTACTGAAATGCTTGGAAACAATTTTATGCTTACAGCTGTCTTATTCAGAGCTTCTCAAAATGTCCATAATTTGCTATTGTTTTGCCATTTTTTTTCATGTTTTTACATCCCTGTTGAAAGAAAGGTAGAGACCAAAATAAATCACCTTCCATGAGCTAAATGAGTAGAAAAATTAAAAATTATTCGTTTTATAAAAGAAATATTTTTTTAGAGAAATTTTCGATTTTTAATAAATTTTTTTTCAACTGCAGAATGCACAAGAAAGTGATACTTTTAATATGACCTCAAAATCGAGACTCAAGCTTGAATTTAATCTCAAATCATATTTTTGGGATAAAAAATCATATTGGAGCGATTTTTGGTAATTATTTCAAAAAATAAGAAAAACCGACCAAAAAATTTCAATTTCCAAGCTCAATTTGGGAAGGAAATTTGCGAACAACAAATTCAAAAAATAAGAAAACCCTACCAATAAACCATATTTTTGAGATTCAGAGGGGGGCAATGAATCTGAAAAGACTAAACCACCCAGAGACACATTTATGGTCTATAATAGGTCTACATACAAAACTCCAACTTCTTAGCTCCATTTGGAGGGAAGACAGGAGAGACAGAGCCCTTTTTCAAGGTCAGAAAGGCGAAAAACCTTTATTTCATTGAGCTAGGAACTTGAACGTAGGTATGTACTATAAGTAGGGGCCCTAGATATGTCTTTTGGGGGTCTCGACTTTTTAGCCCCATTAAACCTTGCCTACCTGCAATGCTGATTAGGAAATTTTTTTTTCAATTCTCACGATTGAAATGTCTTTTTTTTTTTCATTGCATACTTTTTTTGTCAAAGGCAGAGTTCTCAAGAGAAACGAATTTTGCATTATTTTTTCGTTTCAAGGTCGCAAATAAAAAATAACTAAGCGTGTGTCGAAGAATAATGTCGATGTGAAGTAATTGAACAGTTGAATCCATTTGAAAAATGGCTCAATCGGAATTTTGCCCCTTTTACAAAATTTTAGCGAAGTCTGTTCCCTTGGAAGTTTTTATAAGATTTCTCGAAAACGACCGAACGGAATTCGATGTATTTTGGATATGCTGGTAGAAAACAGTATCCCCGACACGTGTACAGAGCCCTTTTTGGATTTTTTTGCTTCAGATCAAAATTATTTGAGCTGGAAGGTACTCGAAAAAAGTATTCTTGTTTAGCATGATAATTTTCTCGCCAAGTGAAAAAGATCTATAAAAAGGGCTCTATCGAATTCCGTTCAGTCGTATTCGAGAAATTCTGCAGAAGCTTCTAACGGTACTGATATGCTTGAAATTTCTCCAAATCGACAAAAATTCCGATTAAGCATCTTTTCAAACGAATTCGACTGTTCTGCTATTTCAAATTAACATTATTGATTGTAGTATTTTGTTTAATTCTTTTTCATTATCAACTTTTAAACAAGAAAAATGGAACAAATTCATTTATCTAAATAGTACTACCTTGGAGATTGGGTATGCTACCTTTGCAACGCGAAGTCCCACCTTAATACTGTATTGCATTAACATACACCAGTTTTTTTTACAATATCATACAAATAATAGTACTAAATGAATTCACGCTTGAAAACTTACCGTAGCAATATTCGATGATCAGCAGCCCCCATAATAGTATGATCATCTAGAAAAACCAAAACAAAACAAAAAAATTGCAATTAATAAATGTGAGGGCACTTACGGATACGATATAAAAACATGAATGAAATACTAGAATTTGGACCATCGCATCCTTAACGTTCCTCAACGTAATTCTACCAAGATTGGTATTTTCATTTCATTCGTTCAATTTAGTAAATTACATTGGAAAAATGAATTAACGTCGAAAACCACCATTTTCGCAGATTCTATTCGAGTACAGTACGCGTCTATAACTCCTGGACAATGAAATGGAAAACATCAAAACGAAAGCAACGTAAAAGGAAATTCCATGTTAAACTTGACAACATTCGTATTTTTGGTGCAAAGCCAACGAAAATATCTCTCGTTCAGAAAAATCGTTCGTGTTTCCTTTGAATTCGTTGCCTTTTTTTTTCTTTTTTTTTTTTTTTTTTTTTTTTTTTTTTGTTCTCTTTATATAACGATGGTCATAACAAAAACATACTCATACCTATACCTACGTATGTAGTAGGTATACGAGTTTAGAAACAACAGCGTCATACATATTTGAAAATAGAAACGTCATCGTTTTTTCTCATTCGATGTCGGTGTGCGAAGTGTTTCGGTAGGTAAAAGGTATATCGAAGGCGAAACGCTATAAGCGATGCCATCGCTTCTGGAAAAGATGAAAAAATATTTTCATTTCCAGGAATTTCATTTCTTCGTCGTCTTCGGTGAAATTATTTATTTGTAGAAAGTAAAAATCTTCTCTATTTGTGGTTTAATTTCTCGGATTTAGGTAAATACTTTCCCGCAGAGGGAAATATTAATAGATAAACCGATTTGCGGACGCGCTACAGCAAGCTTCATAGAATTTAGTGGTAACGTGTATTTCAAAAAAGGATTCCATTTCGATGTTACGTATTTCGTATTTCACCACGCCGATTATCTTTTTTTTAATCGTGGTTTGTGGTAGGTTGTTTTTTTTTATTTTTTTTTTTTCATTTTATTCGTATATTATATGAAATACGGGTATCAACGTTGTTTATTTTATTTGTTTTTTATTCGGGATTTATCTGTTTTTTTTTCTTCTATTCGTTTGTTTGATTATTGTTTGCTTAGAAGAAATATAATATTTTGATAATACTTTAGTCGTTGAGATTACATCTGTAGTATTCTCACTCAAATTTTGATTTTTATTTTAATTGTCGTTTTGAAAGCATGAGATTAGGTCGTATTGTGTTTACTCAAAATAACCCTTGAACGTAACTTCGTAGAGTCGAAATAGAGAGGGAGGATTACTTTGAAAAAGTTCGAAAATTAGTTGAAAAATTTTTTTTTCAGAAAAAAATTTCTGAAATTGTGTGATATATTTTTAAGCTTTTGAAAATGGAGATAAAAGTACTTTTGGACTAATTCGAAGTCGTCGATTATGAATACAACGGAGATTTTTAAATCTGAACCTTAGTTGCCGAGTGAAACGAGTCTCAAAATTGATAAAAACAATTACAATAATGTATTTATATTTATTTGAAATTGAACATATAAGCTAAGTTTATTTCAGACGAGCTTAATCTGTTTAAGAGGAAGTGGAAGAGGAGTCCCGTTCAAATCTATGAAGAAATAGATTTTTAAAGAAAACCATCCAATATCAAGACCAATGATGAACTCGATACAACCTTAGGAAATCATGGTCAGTAGTAATCCCAAATTTTAATTTTTAAGATTAGAACTCGAAAAATTGATTCGAATCCCTCCAGTTCTACCCTTGAAGGAGAGTTTGAGGACACATCGATAAAATTTGGATTAGCCCTATATACATGTATGGAAAATTCTAGAAGGGAAATTTATCGGGCATATCAATCCTAATGTTCGAAATTTTATGAATTACACCACTAACCAAAAAAATCGATTCGCATGCTCAAAGTTTTGAAGGGAAAAGTGAAAAAAAATCACAAAATTTTAAAACTTGAGAATAAGATTATATAGGTAAAGCTTTGTAGGGAATTCAAACTTTAATAATTATTAAATTTTTGAAAGCTTCAAAACAATTTATCTGTGTGCTCCGAGTTGGGTACAGAGATCCGGAAGGAGGGGTCTGGTTCCTTCGACTCCACCATTTTTAAATAAGTTCCTCTGGCTCTAGCTCCTACTCGCAACAATTTCAAATAGTGGCTCTGGCTCCAAGATGCTTTAAAAGGCTCCGGAGGTACCTCCAGCAGCCTTCTCTAGAGGTACCTCAAGGAGGCTCCCGGAGGGTTGCGGCTCCGTTTGAAGGCGGATTAGATATACTGTATGAGTGGAGACGACCTTGGGTCAAAATTCAGTCATGTCCAAATTTTGGGGAGGGGGTGCTGAGGCAACAAAACCGCAAAAATTGTACTTTCATCTTTTTAACCATGAAAAAGGGCTGTTTCTTTCCTATTACCCCTCCAAATTGAGCTAGGAAGTTGAAATTTAGTGTGTAGCCTCAGCAAAAGCTATACATGCGACTTTTGTGGTTTTTGACTTTTCACATCTATTGCGTCCCCTTACAGTCCAAAAATATTATCTTTGTAGAACGTTTTCTTCTTTTTCAAGAATGTTGCTTGTATAACTCCCTTCTTAAATGAGCTGGGAAGTTGAAATTTAGTATGTGAATCTAGTAGGGGTTCTAGATGTGCATTTTGGTAGTTTCGACCTTTCGGACTCATGGTGCCTCCTTACTGCGCCCAACTAATGTGTTTTTTGCGTGGTTTTTCAACTTCACATTTGTAGATTTAGTAAGGTTTCTAGACATGCCTTTTGGGAGTCTTGACTTTTCAGCTTTACTGCATACCCTTACAACCACAAAAAAGTTGTTTTTTGACAGTTTTTCTTATTTTTTGAGTTTGTTTCTCGCATATCTTCCTCCCCCCTCCCCCCCCATCCTCAATTGGGATATTAAGTTGATATTTGGTATGCAGATTTAGTATAAGTCTTAGATGTGACTTTTGGTAGCGTTGACTTTTTTGCTCATTGCACCTTCCTACTCTTACTACAGGTAAGAAAAAAAAAACATCTTTTAGACAGTGGGATAATGAAACCATTTGTTATTAAACATCTCCCCTCTCCAAATTATTCGTTCTATTGGTGATAACGGAATTGTTTGTCCATTCATGGGATAAAAAAAATATGCATACTGAGATGCTCTTCCGTCAGAAATGGAAAGGAGGCACAAGTAGATATTAGAATGCATATCTGAAATCCTAAATAAGCACAACTAGTTCAACTTTTCAGCTAAATGTAGAGGGGAGATCTGCGTGGGGCAAACTCAAAAAATGAGAAAAACCGACCAAAAAACCATTTTTCCAGCCGGTGAAGCGATACAAAAGGGATAAAAATTTGAACCCCCCCCCCAAGCACATTTATACACACCTCATTTCAACTTCCTAGCTCAATTTGGAGGGGGAGATAGGGGAGGAACAGCCCTTTTTCAGGGTCAAAATGTGGGAAACCTCCCATATCTCCCCTCCTAATTGACTTAGGGAGCTGATTTTTGGATGTACTATACAATATTTGGCTATCTATCAATTAGCGTAAAAAGGGTTAATTTTTGTGTTTTTCACCCCTCAGCACCCCCTTCCGCCAAAATGGGGCACAACTGAATTTTGACCCAAATTTATCTAATCCGCTGTCAAACTGAGCCGATTGACCGAATTCGAGCGATTTTGGTCGGTATCGAGCGGAATAAATGATTTTAACGTTTCGGGAGGGGGGTAAGGATAAAAGAAATAAAAATAAATATCTGACATGGCTAAAAACCGTCTTAATGGTCTTCATCGGCCGTTGGTCGATAGACTGTAATAGCCTGGTTTTCATTGATAATATGACATAGAAAATCATGCTAAAAATAAAAATGAATGGATATCTGAAATGTCCAAAAATGGTCTCAATGGTCTCCTAAGTATCCAAAATGGATTTTGTTGATGCTCCCTCCTTCGTTCACACAGGTCGATAGTCAATAATAGCCTGGTTTTCATTGATAATTTCGCATAGAAAATCAGGCTAAAATAAAAATTAATGGGTATCTGAAATACCCGGGGGGGGGGGGTGCAAGGAAAAAAGAAATAAAAATAAATATCTGACATGGCTAAAAATCGTCTTAATGGTCTTTATCGGTCATTGGCCGATGGACTGTAATAGCCTGGCTTTCATTGATAATATGACATAGAAAATCAGGCTAAAAATAAAAATGAATGGATATCTGAAATGCCCAAAAATGGTCTCAATGGCCTCCTAAGTATCCAAAATGGATTTTGTTGATGCTTTCTTCTCCGTTCGCACAGGTCGATAGTCAATAACAGCCTGATTTTCATTGATAATATAACATTGAAAATTGGGCTTAAAAATTGTCCGGTCATCTTCGAATGTATTGAAATGTTACCAATAAATATTGATGATATTATTTTAATGAAATTCCATTTAAATTCCATTAAAATTAATCAAAAACTTTGTAAAATCAAAAAATATGTGTTGGAGAATTTTTTCAAATTAATGCAAAATAATTTCCAACGGAATTCGGAATTGGAAAATTCTTTGTAAACTAAATACTTATTCGTAAAATTCGAAGTTTGCTTATGATGAAATTTGAAAATTTTTCCTACACTCCACTTCAATGAGTAGTAATGAGTATCGACTTAATATTCGTCTTATCAGATCGTAATATCCTATTCCATTGTAGCGTCAGTCGCTATTGTTTACGTTTTCTAGCGAAAAACATCATTTCGATTGATGAGAAAAATTTTTATCTCAGACTGTACACAAGTCAATACTTACAATCTTTTTGTTTTGGTTGATTTGCGAACAGCTATGCTGGTAGCACAAATTTCGACGAATATCTATCGATTAACAATTTCCTCGAAAATCGTCTATTGTCTACGTAGACATTCGGTTTAGTCAATCGTCGAAGTTTGATTCGAAACGATAACGATACCGCATTTAGGAAGATTTTTACAACGAAAACCAAATGTAAAATGAGAAGGCTAATTTTAGAGTAAATCTGCGAATTAAACGGAAACAGAAAAACAAAAAAAAAAAAAAAAATGAAGGAAGATAATCGTTCACATTTGTACAGGTTTTTTTTATTTGACCGAGGCAACAAAAAGTTCTCTATACATAACAAGTCTCTTAAGCCCAAAACGATATTTGAATGCGTAACCCTCCCTCCCTCCCCTCCCCTCGTATATAGCGTAGTAGTTTACATTCTCGTACATATATGCGAACGAATAAACGCTCGTTCGTTTGGTCGTTGAGCCCATTTAATACCATCGAGCGGACGATTTTCTCATTGTATTGTTGAGAATTATAAAGTAGCGAAGTTTCGGATATAAGTGGGTATTTTTTTTTTTTTTTGCCTTTCTTTCTTTCACGAATACTTAAATTCTCGAAAATGTATTGAGAGCGAAAAAAAAAAAAAAAAAAAAAGCAGTTGATCAACATCGGCGTTGAGAGATACTTGACTGTGTAAAATAGGTACTAGAATGATCGTATGGCATAAATGCTGGGTTGGAAGGCGAAGGCGAAGGCGTCGCGTCGTAGTCGAGTACTATACCCTGCTAAAAGAGGGAAATTAGATGCATCGAGGGGCGAAGGAGCGAAGGGAACGGCTACAACAACCTTTGATGCTTCTTTACGTATATAATGGTGGATTCTGCGTTTTGTGTGTGTGTGTGTGTGTGTTTTTTTTATACGCTACACCAGCGTTGTTCGAGGAGAGAAAAATTTTCATATTTCGATGAGATAACGACAGATCAAAAGTATATATCAATTTCTGGGCGAGGCAATTTGTTTCGCCGCAAGGGTTTTTCGGCACCTTGGCGCGTGAAAAGAAGCTCGTGTAGAATTATTTAAAGACGTCGCATTGTTAGACGTGCCGAAGTACGTCGTCGTATTTTGGGAGATCGAAGCTCGTGGAATGTTAACGACGATGCTAGATTATGATTGAACACTTTTCGAAGCAAAGTATGATTGATGAAGGCGCTGGTATATAACGTTTGATGGACGAGATCGCGTCATTACGCGCACTGTACCTACATAGCGAAGCCACACCATCACGGTGCAGCTTCATTTACACAGACTCGTGAGCTATTTTGATCTCCCTTCTTTTCAAAAAGGCCTTAATCTATTCGGTACGTACCGTAAATTGAAATATTATCGAACGCGCGCGCGGCGTGCCCATTCTTGCCTTCGTCGAAAAAAAGGTAAAACGCTAAAACGTTCACGAGTCGATGGCTCTCATAAAAATTTATGACGTTCGTTTTTCGTTAATTTTAAAAATATTATCCCGATACCACGGAGAATACGTCGTCGTCGTCGTCGTCGTCGTCGTATCATATTGGAATGCGTATAGCGTCTGAATAACCCCAACCAACCTCACAGCAACGACCGTCGCGCCGAATAAATTTATTGTTGTGAAAAACCAACCACCACCAACATCATCAAGACGATGGTGATGACGATAATGACGACACGAGGTAAGTCTCAGGTACCCCTAACGCGACGCGTTAAAATTAGCGGGTTTTTTTTTGCCCCAACTCGCTACAATTCTGTGGTAAAAAGTCCAAAAATCTACGATTGTTATGCATTTTTGTTAAAATTAGAGTCTTTACTCGCTGATAAAATAATTGATTTTGAAAAATGGCTGCATGAATGTAGCCTTTTAGCGAATTGAAAATTATGAAAATTAATGAAGGGAGATTTTTTGCTCCAAGTTTGCTCCCCAGTGATTTTTGTTCCCCTGATGATTTTTTTCGTAAAGGGTATGGCCGGGTAAGGGGTGATTTTGGCGCTAGCACGATTTCCTCGTAATTCTCCCCAGATATTGTACCTTGGTGAAAAAAAATTTTGAAAAAAACTTTGAACACCCCCCCACCCACTCCCCTCCTTATCGGAGTTTGGTCATTTTATTTCTATATTTTCAATAATTAGCTTAATTTTCTATGTCATATTGTCAGCGAAAACTAGGATATTGTAGGCAACGACTAGCAGCGGTTGAGGGAGGGGGGTTTAGCAAAATCCTTTTTGAGGTCCTAGAATACTATTAAGGCAATTTTTAGCTATGCCAGATATGAAAACTGGCCTTGTTACAGGCTATTGACTAACGGTGGATGAGGGGTGGAATATCAACAAAATCCCATTTGAAGTCCTAGAAGACTATTCAGACAATTTTATTTTTTTTTCCCGAACGTTAAAATCATTGACTAATCGCTGTAATTCGACCAATCGGCTCAGTTTGACGGCGAATTGGAAATATATGAGTGAAGATAAATTTGGGTCAAAATTCAGTTTTTCCCCATTTTGGGGGAGGGGGTGCTGAGGGGCCAAAAACACCAAAATTGCCTTTTTTTAAAGGTAATTGAAAAGAATCAAATGTTTTATAGCATATCCAAAACTTAACCTCTTAAGTCAATAAGGAGAGAATATGGGGGGGGGGTTCCCCCTTTTTGACCCTGAAAAAAGGGCTGTTCCTCCCCTATCTCTCCACCAAATTGAGCTAGGAAGTTGAAATTTGGTATGTACATTCAGTTGGGACCCTAAATGTTCTGTTTGAGGGTTCCAAATTTTTAACTCCATTACACCCTTTCACACCCCCTAAAAAGTGGTTTTTTGATCGTTTTTTCTTAGTTTTTTTTGAGTTTCTTCCTCTCATAACTACCCTCTAAATTGAGCGTGCAAGTTGAACTTAGCTGTGTTCATTTAGTACGGATCCTATTTGTGCATTTTGGGGAACTCGAGTTTTTAGCCCCTCTGAACCCTTCCTACCGTAATACTTTTTTTTTTATTCTGAAAAAATTAGGCTAAAAACACCACATCGTGGACCGATGTTTTTTTTTATATTTTTTTTTTAATTTATCAAATCTGTGGAATTATGCAAGAATAGCGATTATAATACGCGACTTATTTTTTGGTTTTTTGTTTCAGAAACGATAGTCGAACCGCTTTGTATGGAGGAGACGATGAAGTAGCCTGGTTTGGCGTTGAAATATGTCTTCTGTTGATAGTGTGGACGTTAATTATGTTATGGTGAGTTTCAAAGTCGAAAGCAACTACGGCGAAGTGCATTAGTGAAACAGTCCAATACGGTCTAACTGAAGCCTAATAATATACTACGTGTTACGTGAAACTCGACTACGATATATTTAAATGTACAAACGATGAAAAATTTTCTCGAAACCATAGACGCGTACCGCGCACGTATCGACGATTAACCATTTACCCATTTATACGAGTGTAATTTTTTTCTACTTCACTTTTTAATTACCTTAATCGTTGTATAATTGTTTTGGTGTCAAGGTTAACGATGTGTGCGATGCGTTAGGTCTCTACCTATATATATTTAAAACAACTTTGATATGTATATTTAATCAACTAGGTACTTAGGTACTTACCTAGGTGTATGCATAGTATGTAATGTATTTGATTGACGGATATGTGTACCGTATTTATTGTATATACTTTTTTTTCTTTTCCTGCTTTCAGTATATTCAAAAGTGCCAATTCGTTTCGATTATCTGCATGTATTATAGTCCCTAGCGCATTATTTATCGCCGTTACCTTATTGACCGAAGGTATTCAGAGGAATACGAATGGTATGTGGAGTTTGCTGGATATCAAATGGGAATCGCTGTTGACGTTTGAGGTTGGTGTTTCGATCGAATTTGAAATACGTATTCGATAAATATTTGTACGTGAAAAAATGTTCCATCTGATTGAGAGAAGTTTCAACATTTACACGTTTTAATTTGCAGATATGGTACGCGGCTCTAATTCAGTTTTTCCTATCCACTCATATAGGTTTAGGAAACATTACGACATGCGCTGGCCGTTTGTATCCGAAAAATAACCCTTTCTGGTGAGCATAAATGTGTCAAGTTTTTATAGGAATAGTCAAGTTTAAATATGTCGTTCGACGAAACATTCAAAGAAAAATTTGAAAAACTGCTTGATGATGTGGGTTCAATCAAAGAGTGCGTAAATGAACTTAGCTCTTTAAAGAAGCTGGCAGAAGACTTGATCTCGAAAACCGACGAAAATTCTAGGCGGATAGATGAGATCCAAAACGAAAATGAGGTGTTAAAGGACAGAGTATCATACCTTGAGCAACAAAATGCTGCTATCTCCACGTCTCTTAAGGATCAACTTCAATACAGTAAAATAGATAATGTAATTATTCATGGTGTACCATACGAGCCAAATGAAAACCTGTTTCAACACATTACGAATATAGCCGGAGCAGCGGGTATTAGTCTACATGATTACGACGTCAATACTTTTCACCGTCTTCCCTCCGCGCGCGAGACAAAGTTCCGTCGATTATAGTTAAATTCAATAATAGAAGAAAGAAATCCGACCTGATTTA